>WBMZ01014470.1:0-215402 GCA_013400975.1 Atrichornis clamosus
CCCCTTTTTTTCCTTTTTATTTTGTTCCTCCGTTTGTTCTGTTTTTTCCCTGAACTTGCCAATCATCACACTTGACCCACTGTCAGCATTCTATGTCTATACTTCTTACAGCAGCCCTTGGGCCCAGATAAAACCTAGATATTGCTCTAGACATTACAGCAGAGGACATTTACTTGTGCTGACGGCCACAACTATTCAGAGAAGCACTTGTTTTAAATTTCAGGTGTGCTTTTAGGTCCCACATGGAGCCCTACAGTATTTACTGGCAGACAAGAGCATGAATAAGAGGTTTGTTACTATAGGTGGAATAGTGAGTGACTGCCTGCATAAATGCCTCCAGCACTCCTCATTCTGGAAACACCATTGTACTGAGCACTGGGCTGGTGGTTCTATCTCTGTTATTCTGATATTCTGATAAAGAACAGTTATATGAGATCATGTCATATGCAAGATGTGCAGTAATTTGTAGTTCCATCTGTCACAAACATTGTTTCCTTTTCTTTTTCGCTTTTAAACTTGCACTTCCCTTAGCGAGAAATTCAGCTTCCCTCCAGAGTGCTTACAGATATTCCTGCCTGAAAGGAACTTCCTTTCACCCACACTGTGTTCTTCACCTGGTATCACTCTGTTTCTTTCTTTCATCTTCTTCAGGGGCTAACCTGAAATAGAAAGAACTCCTGCTCTGTATTGACCTTGCTGTTTTCCTTCCCATACTCATTACCCCTGATCTCACTGTATGCCCTTTTTCTGGCTGTGGAGTGTTGTTCTATCCTGGTGCATCAGGTTTACTCTTCATTTCCCATATGTTCAGCATCACCAGCTGATATAATTTACTGGGGCTGTATCCTCTGTGGGTGTACTTCATTTTCCAGAATATCAGGCAGGGCTCTGTCTCCTCCCCTTCTACATAAGCAAAAAGACTGAATCCTGATGACCAAAGCAATTTGGTTGCACAGAGATAGCAACAGAAAAATTTCCATACACTATTTAGAAATGACCCACCAAAGCTGATGGAGAACGTGGCAAATTGTACTAGAAATATTAAAATGAGCATTTTAGGAGAGTAAATGGGTAAGTCTGGGTGCAGAACTAGCAGAATGAGTCGACAGCTGGAGAAGGGTTACAAAAATGGCAGCTGGATTAGCAGGTCATCAGGATCCTATCACACATGTGTGTAGCTTTTCAAGTCACCCAGACTGGGAGACAGAGTGAGTAAATCCTGATGACTCACAGAGGTGAAACGGGATGGAGAAATTAATCACTGTCATCGCCTGAAACATTCAAAAAGGCACATCTGAAACCAGCATCAGGCTGCCAACTGAGGAAGGAGAGGAGACATGAGGAGCAGTGGATAGTTGACAGGTCCTCTGTGTCACTACAGAGAAGCCAGGACAGGACACCAGGATATGAGCATCTGGATGCATGTGTGCTGGGCAGACCACAAGCCTTAGCATTCATGAGTGGGGGTGGGAGTTTGAGTGTATGTCTGAAGTCAGCTTTGGTTTGAAATAAATTCTCCCTTCTCCTACAAGTTCTTTCATTACTTTCCGTATTGTTGCTACCGTACTGCAGCATTATTTCCTGCAAGTGGGGCAACTTTGCCATCTCAGGAATGGCAGGGAGTTGAGCTTCCCCTGGGACAGCTCTGACTCTCACCCAGAAGTGGGAGGAGGAAAAAGGAGGACAAGAGCAGATAGTTCTCTAGCACACACACAAGGTAGAGTCTCCACATCATAGACATGGGGGCTGAAAAGAATATTTGTTGGGCCACTGGCTTCACCTTTTATAAACTGCAGCCTGGACCTTAGCCGTGACATCCAAGACTCTGATGTTACCCACTCTGTGCTGCCAGACTGCTTTCCTACTCTTGGAAGAAGCAGAAAAATACTCTCTCAATGAATACTACCAACTTCAGCTAGGGCATACTGCCATACTTTTGTTATTTTCTGGATAAAGCAGAAAGAGACTACTATTCTGCATAGAGGGAGAAGCATGCCTCTCATTGACAGCTGTGTCTTAATGCTGGAACACAAAGTACTTGGCACAAAATTGGAAATGCATGAAAACGTGACTGTTGCATTCCCCATTTTCACTTGAGGTATTATCCACATAATCTCTTCCTCTTAAGTGTCAGATTCCAGATGATTAGCCCTGTTTTCTAGCTAGACAAAACATTTGACAATGTTAGAAGCAGATTGCTTCTGAGAGGAACTGGCAAACTACAGATCCTAGTTTTCAGGTACTTGACACCAAGGTATCAAAGTTGCTTCTTTACTGAAGGAGTTAAAGGCAGAAGATAGACTAGATGTGTGCTTCCAAAACTGTCAGCATAATGAGCAAGGAACCCTTAATAGGACCACAGCGTCTAGTAGTCAGCTCGCAAAAAACAGTGAACTGTTCAATTTTAAGCCAAGGATATAGGGAATTGTTTATGTTCTGCTCTGAAACCACAGACTGAAGTTCCCTTTTGAGGCAGATGCTCTGACGTAGGAAGACAGGCAATTTAGCTGGAGCTGCAGTTCTAAAGTGGAGTATTAGTTTAGCTGTAGGTGGTTTGGAGGAATACATGTCCAAGAACACTGCCATCCTAAATTGCAATTTTTTTCTTGAAGAGCATGTGTCATTGGCATTTCACAAAACTGTAAACTTACACTAAATGGGTCTCTAACAAAATGCCTGTTAAAAATTAACTCACTTTTATGGCACCTTTAGAGGTTAGTTAAAATCCTATTAAGAGACATTAGAGTGAGACAAAAATGTCACAACATGTCCAAGGTCACTTAATTGTTGGAAGAGAATAGCAAGTAACAACAGGGAATGAGATGGTCTAGTTGTCTTCTGTATTCATCTCCTGCTTCCTTCTCTGCCACTGTCCCATAGCAATCGTACATGAGTTCAAACCTGCAAACACTTTTACCTAATTAGGAGCCTCTCAGTCAATGGCCTCATTCAGCTTTCTCAATTAATGTTGGCTTTTACCAGGTCCCTTTCCCATTTGGATTCAATAGAATATTTATGTAAGTGAGAGCTGGTGATGGGGGACTAGCAGGACTTGTGTGGGCTGAGCAGGGTTTGTGTGCCTTTGTAATGGAATTTTTTAAAGCATTTTCTTCTCAGAAAAGCCTTCTCTCACTTCTCTTTTAAGCTGGTAGTCTCAGTTAATGATTCTGCTTCATTTGAAGCTAATGCTAAATTAGTGCTATTTTATAGGGTGTTTGCCTTGTAAATGGAGAGCTGGTAAATCAGTGTGCTAATATCTGTTGTCACCCCAGCGTTTAATTTTGTTTTTGTCAGAAGATTATCTGTTATGTATACAACAACGTAGTTTCAACAGTGTAGTTTCATACTTGTCATTTGTCCCTCTGTTACAAAACCCTTGATGCACTCCTGTTTCAAGGCTTCTTCTACAGACCTCTGACTGCAGCAAGCTTAAAATTATTGTTTTAGAAGCCTAAAAGATATGAAGTTGCAAAAGGGGAAGAACGTTTTAAATATAACTGTGCATTAAGTATGGTTACTGAGTCATTGTTTCGGTTTTATAAAGTGCATACTTCTGGCTAGTGTAAAATGCACTGAGAACCAAATTTAAAAACCATCTGCACCTCCTGTTTCCGTCTAAGATATTATTTATGTTTTTGGCTTTGTACCCTGAGCTAAATACAGAATGTGTAAAGACTGTTAATTAACCCTTTGAGACATGAGTTTCCCATCAATGTGTGGAACAGGGACATGTTTTTAATTAGGTAGTAAAACTTCCAGTATTTATACTTGTTCAAAATTTGCTCCATAATGAAACTAAAGGGAGTACATGTTAAATGAATTAGGAGGGGAGAAAAAAAAGAAATCAAATCTGTGCTTAAGTAAAGCTAGGCTTGTATCACATTCCCACCAAAGACAGGAAACACATATTTCCATTAACCCAAGATATTTTAATGAATATGATCATGGTTAGCTACAATTTTTCTTACCTGAAGAGGCAACCTCTTAGTATTTACCTTTTCTCTTTTCCCTTTTCTTTGAAAGATCTGTTCATGCCTTGGGGATTCCCCAGTATGTCCAGTACTCTCCCATTATGGTGGATCTGGTAGTCAATTAAAGAAGGAGCCCTGCATAAAGTTGAGCTCGGCTCAAGTCCAGAAAAATATTTGAGCACGTAGTTAACATAAAGCATGTGGAACCAATTTCATTAGTTGCATAACCAAAGTTAACCACACAGCTATACATTAGTGACTTGTAGCCCAAAGAAACACTCTGACTGTTTAATAACAAAATGGGGCAGTGCTCTTGTGATGTTCCATAACCCAAAACCAACAGAACACACCATGGGGAGGTAATCTTACCTGTAGTATTTCAATCCTTAGTTAAACTTTAGAGACAGATTTTAATATTGATACATGTAATAATACCTACTATAAATAAAAAGCACACGGCTTGCGTTCTTATTCTGCTGTATTTGCCACTCAACCATTTTAATTTTAAATCAGAAATTCCAGAAATGCCTAATTCAAGCAAAGGTCTTAAGAGTCTGGAAAATATGTTTTAAATGAAAGCTTGTTTAAGTTACACAAGCACAAGGGAGGGAAAGCAGTTCAATCTGGGAAGCATGTTTGTTTTCCGTTGTGCATGTTTAACTTAAAATTAAATGCAATATGTTTATCATTTTTTCCTTTCTTTTTTATTTTAAAGGATTTTGACAAAACTCTTCACACTTATATAATGCCTTGGAGTGCCAGGTTTCAAGCTAAGTGAATTTTTGTGGACAAGTAATAAAGCAATATAAATAGTAGTTCAAGGTAAATGTGTCCAGACCAGCTGAAAAGAGATTCGGCTGTGTAACTGTTGGTTCAGAGAAGCTCCGTGGACTTTCTGTTTGGTACAGTACCATGGATAATGTTTACACTTCCCTGGAGAAAACCTCCTCTCCCTTTCAAATGTCCTCTGTAATGATTCTGGTAAGAAGCAGGGCCTGATCCTGCTGTCTTGATAGGAAAACAGAGGCACTGCTTACAGAAGGTTTGCAGTCCATAGCATGCAAAAATTGAAAGAAAAAACTGTGAAATGCAGTGAATTGTCTTGATCATTATCTTGTTCCTGGTGCTGTTATTTGTACCTATGCTTCCTGGATATAAATTGATGACATCCATATATTTGTTTAACCTTGTATTTCATCCAAGAGCCCCAAGTTGAAAAGCAATGGATAACCAGGCTCCTAGGGTAGGCCAGGAATATCTCTGGAGGATAATTGCTCCATGAGATTTAAGGTACAGTTTCAAATACACTTATTTAAATGGGGATGAGGTAGCATAGCTTTCAAAAGTGGCACCTCGTTTCTGCCACCAAGTTTACAGCAAACAGCTGCTCTGGCACAAAGGACACAGTGGTGGGGCAAAGGAGCTGGGGACTGGGACAGGGCACACCACGGTCACCGTTCAGCTGAAAAGCTGCTGTGAGCTTTCTGTAGGTGAAACACCAGCTTTAGAGGGTAAAATTGACATAGCAGTTGTTGAACATAGAAGTGCAACTGGGACAAATTAAAATCTTAAAACTCAAATCACGGTTTAGACTATATGCAGTAAGCAAATTTTTATGTTTTCATATAAAAAGAATATTGCATACTTTTATATTAAATAAGATCCCCATATATTTGATAACAAAATGTACATATAGTTCACTTCATGTCCACTTGAGACCTTCTGATCCCCCAGTATGTTGGTTTTTTGTGCCTCACCTGAGATATCCAAGTGCACAGAAATGGCAATGCACTCTAGCACTGAGAGATCTGCACCTCTGCACTGGGGTTGTGAGTGAATAAGTGAGGATGAAAACAAGTTGGAAACTGGGATAATGCCTGTCTTATATCAATGCCCGTTGTGATAGCTCCATCAGTCTTTCACTGTACTTTCACTGTACTTCAGGGTGCTCTGATGAGAGAGCAGATCTGGTGACTCACTGCTGTTTACTCTTTTGGCCACTCTTGTCAGGCTTGTGGTCCGCTTGGCTTCATCTGGTTGTTCTCTGATCCCTTGATTAACTGATTCAGTTTGCTAACACAGAAGAAAAGGATTTGGTGGGGGTGTATATTTATTTGTTGGTGGTTTCTTGTTTTGTTTTGTTAGGGTTTCTTTGGTTGGGTTTTTTCCTTGGTTTACGTTCTGCTAATTTAATGTCCTGAGTCCTTTCTCAGAGGACTTGATGAATATACAGTCAATAGGGCTCCTAAATAATGTGCTAACAGAAGTAAAAATTTTAATATGTCTTAATATACATTTAAATCAGTATTTCTCTGATGGTTTGTACTTCAACATCTTCTATGTTGCAGATATTTTAATTTTGAGTTGAAATCTAAAAACTTTTAGTTAATGTGATCCTTTCAGAGGAACACAAAAATTTTAGTAGCATAATAATTAAGAATTTGAAACACCTGACTTGCCTCCTCCTTCTTACCTTGCCTAGTCATTTACACTTGCTGGAAGTGAGTGCAAAGTGGGTGTAAAATGCTACCTCATCAACCGGTAGTGGTTTATAAATGTGTAAATGACTGTTCAACCTGCAAAGCTCTGTGAAAATCAGGCTCCTTATTGTGGTTGATCGGGAAGAAGTCATTACAGTTATTAGAACGTGTCCTGCAGGCTGCTGTTCTTCGTGTTCAGGTGGTTCTTCCCTTGCTCCAGAGTTTCTTGTAAGGCAGCAGTGATGCTAAAGGTCGATGAGGAAAATAGTGAGGAGGTAGGATGTACCCTATAGGCTTGTATGATGGTGTATGTATGCTGAACGTAGCCAGGAATTGCTGTAAAATCTACAGAGCAGGGAAGGGGATTACAAATCAGGATCCTTCACATTGTATCTACATATTACACTTTTTTATTAAGTAAAAGTCTAAAGTCTTTGCTAATTATTGTGGTGTAATGGGAAAAGGAGCATAGTACAACTACAGAGCAAAACATTGATTATTCTCCCATCCCTTTGTTATCTTTGGCACTGGAAAATTGGAGGTGGCTGCACAATTCAAATATCACCATTTGTGACTTTTAGACCCTGGCAGTCAATAAGCAAAGGAAATACTGTTATTTTTCTTCCTTTTAATTTTCCTTTTTTTGGGTTTTTTTTTGTTTGTTTTTGTTTTTGTTTTTTTTGTTGTTGTTGTTTTTTGTTGAGAAAACAGTTGTCAACATACCCCAGTGCATGATCTCATTTTTTGCTGTGCCTTTTTGGGACACAGCTAAGTCAGAATATTGTGCTTCATTTTGGAGCATAAGTGGACTACAATGATATATACTGCTATGCTTGATTTGGCTTTATGGGAAATGTAATGACTTGACTTAATCTTCTGCTTCTCCTATCTTACCATGTTACTTGTGTTCTACGTTTCATGTGTATTGTGTTCAGACACCTTTACTAACAATGTAAACAGTTTCCTGGTATTAATTATTTTATGCTTTCCATTTGACAGGATCAAAGTATTCTATTATAATTCAAATGTTATTTGTGAAAATACAAAGATAAAGTAATTCTAATCTCTGTCACAGTAAAAAATTGTCTACAGAAGTTAGGTAGAAAAATCATGTTTGTAAGTGTCATCTTTGAAAGTTATTGATTAATCACAAGTTATGCAGCTTAGTAGCTTGGATAATTGGGACTTGAGAGGCTAGTTAAACACTGGATCAATTTCTCAGAAGTTCAATGAAATCCCTGTCCTTGGAGGCTGGGTTATTAAAACTTTACTAGTACATACCGGTCTGATGTGACTCTAGCTGGCTCTGCTTTGACTTTGGACTTGAAGCAGTTGAACAGGAACCTATCCCAGTCTCAGCTGTTTTTGTGTTTCTGTGTTTTCTGAGAAGTGCTCTACATCTGCAGCCTGTGCTTAAGTCACAGACTAATCTTTTTGGCTCAGAGGAGTGCAGTTTATAAGCTTTGACACCCAGTCAGTGATGATTTTTCAATGACAGGTTAAATGACCTCAGCAGGTGACAGCATACTGATACTTCTGTGCTACAGTATGGAGCTGGTATCTTTTGGAGGCTAAGAACTGAGTGGAATGAGCATGGAGACCTGTATGTAATGCTGAAGTTAGACTCTTTCATTCGAGTCAGTGGTCAACTGACCACTTCCCCAGCCTGCTTAATTCTGTGAAAATCATCATCCCACAAGTTGCTATCAGTGCTTGCTACGACCTTGTTCATCTGCAGGAGAGATTTTCTAGGTCTGAAAATTCTTTATCCCAAACCATTTTATTTTGTGAAAGGTATATGATTATATAATCTTTCGCTAACTCCATGAAACTTGTACCAGATATTTTTGCAAAATACTTCTTGTGGAGAAAGCAAAGCTGATAATGTTGCATTTCTCTTAGCATCTGATTAGGAGGGTTTTTGAAACAATATTTGCAAAGTAAATGAATTATAATAAAGACAACATAATTCACTACTGTTTTCATGTATTTCATCTGTGTCTATGCAACAACAGAAAAATAACTCCAAAATAGTTCACTCAGCATATGACATTAGAATTCCAGTGCAGTGCTCACAGGCTTCTGAGCTACTTGATGTACACAGGTGTCTAAGGATCAAGTGTGGGCTCCCCAAGAAAAACTGTGTTCATGCAGTTATTACAGTGGTGCATGGAAAGGCTAAGTCTGTACCAGGACACTCGATAGGCCCTGCTCATAGCCTTGAGCACTCTTTTGCAGCTGCCCTCTACTGTTGTAATTGTGAGCAGGTTTCCTGGCGTGATTTTGATCCCTGCCAACTGGCAGTCTCCTAGGAAGTCCTTGGGCAATCTCCAAGGAACAGCACAGGTTGGGGCAACACCCCGCAGACAGTAAGACATGGCACACATTTAGAGTAGGGCAGGTTTAGCTATGGAAAGTTAACTGTGTCCTGTCACTTGCTCCTTGTGCCTTTGGTGCTCTTGAGGCTCCTTGAGTCAAATAGACAAAATGCCTCAGATTTTGCACTGTAAAATCATTGTGCTTAATGCTGGGTGGTTTTCAAGTATAAACTTCCCTCTCAGTTTTCCTCATCTCCTTTGAGGCAAGTTCTGTACCAGGGATATCTGCCAGCACAGCTCTGTCAGTCTGCATACAAATAGGGAGGATTCCTGGTCAGCACAGCAATCCCAGCTGAACTGTCTCATGGAGACATCGTTGCCCTGACAAATTTTTCTTTAAGGTTATAGCTGGTTTCATTTTATCAAACCCTGGAACACCTCTATGAGTTGTGCCCACACTGTATTTGAGAGTGTCGTGTTCCTGTTGCGACAGAGCGCTGCAACTCGGGATGCAGCCTTAGACAGAGTGTGATCCAAAGATTAAAGTGATACAACTGGCCTACGAGGTAATTTGCAGGTGAGATCTGTTACCCCACATCCACTCCCTGGCAGATTCTACAAGCAAGCATTCATTACCCCTGCAAGCTCTCCTGTAGGTTTTTGCAGGCTTCTTTCTTCCATACAAGCAGGAGCATGTTGTATATTGACCCAATTGCTGGAGTGAAATCTGTTTCAACTTTTTTCCAATCCAAATGTGTAAACATTACTAACTGAAAATATAGTTTTCAGTCTAAAGGAAAAGCAGCTGTAGTTGCACTATTATTTTTCCTATTTTTTCAATGTCATGCCAAAAAGATCTGCAAAAACCTGCACAGGAGAGGACCTGTAGTTTCCCATTTAATCATTAATAGGAACCATTTTTTTTTGGTGTCTGGTATGCTGTTGAAAACTGGCAGAGCAAATTTATTTTTGCGCTCTGTGGACCAAACTCATCTCTGAATTAAGGAGATTGAGATTTCACTGACAATTATAGGAATGGAGCCTATGAGTAGAAGCATTTTTTCCTAACCATAGGAGAAATGCCCAAATGTTAGCATGAATGCAGGAATATCTTACTTCAGACTGAAAGTCAGTGTCTCCTTTGTAGAAGTTGATTCATCAAAGCACTCTTCTTTGCCAGAGGCCATAACAAATCTTCCTCATTACCTATGACATAAAGGACTTAGCGGGAAGGTTAGTGCTGATCAGATTATTGCACCATCTGACTCTATGCACCTACTCCATGGTCTCAGACCATGTGTCATCCTCTGGATTTTTGCTCATAAAAGTGGGTGGTCAGACTGGGATTTAAAGCTGAACAATTAGTGGCCCTGCTGTAATAATGCCCAGGAGGTAGAATGCATGGAAATGTGTATGTCACTTGATAAGAAAGTCAAGGATGTATTGTTTGTATAGGTCTGTGGGTATGGAAGAAGGTGCTGGCTGTGACTCATAATTTATTTATCCTTCTCCACTCCTGAAGTCTAATAATCACTGTTCATTATTCTCATAGGTGACTTTTTTTTTCCTGAAGCTACCTTAATAGGCCAGGTAGGTGTCTGAAACTGTAAGGAATCACATGAACTGCTGAACTGCACCATATGTCCCAGTATAACTATTGCATTTGTAGTTCATCAGCATTCAACAGGATTAATTAGGGAAGAAACTGGGTCTCAGGAAAGAGAAGCTTCTGTTGATCAGTCTTCAGCTGACATCCAGACTAAAAGTGCTTCCCTTAGTTAGTGCACGTCCTGTTTCAAAAAGCAACCTTGTAGTGAAAGTATTTCTTAGCTCCCATGCTGTTCTATGCTCAAGTGACACCTCTGTTCCCTAGTCCCTATAGAAAGAGACCAAATGAGGTGAAACTAGAGTAACCCTTCACAATTAGAAGGTTTTCCTGTGTTAGGAAAATATTCTGCTGTGCCTCTGGACAATTTTTAGACACCCATAATGCATCTAGAACATGGTCTGTTGAAAATGCAAGACAGTGTCTATTGCAACAAAGGCAACAGGCTTTCCTTTCTTCATGGGTGACTCTCCTAGGACGTACATTCCCCATCTTCCTGCCTGAGGATGGGTCAAAGAAGGTTTAGGAACCTCATGAGGGACTACAGGAAGGGATCCACCTGGTCTGAATCTGCATCGTCACCCCTTCTATGTGCTCACAGGATGGCTGGATCCATTGCAAACTATAATAGCCTTTTTTGGATGGAAGGGAGTGGGAGCAGTAATATGACATGGGGTAGGATGGAGTATATCTGGTTTGGATGTCTAGGTCTGGGACAGGATGGGACAACAGGTGAAACCTAAGCCAGCCATTTCACTGCTGGCATGTAGTAATGAAAAAAAAAAAAGATGGCTGCAAGCACTTGTCTTGGAAATTTTTGTCAGGAATAGGAGGAAGTATATTTATAAAAGCAAGGTATTCTGAGACAAACAAGAAAGTGTGCTCTCCCGTGTCATGAACTACACATCTCATAGTTTTATTTCCCCAGATTCTGGAGTATTTGGGTCTAAATTTTCTGTCTTGCTAAGCTTTTGTCTTTAGTACTTTGAATTTGTGAAATGACAGCAGGGAGAGACAGCCATGAATGTGCAGTCTGGCTAGATTGCTGGATAGAGCAGCATATAATTCAGTAACAAAAACTTTGTACTAGAGTTTCTTGTGAGTTTGTTTCAGAGGAAGTATCATCGTGAACAATGATCTTATGGGTGAGATTTCCCATTTTGTTAAGGCTGTCTGCCCTTTATGTGTCTTTTCTCCCCTGGATGGCAGCACTGTTGTGGTATCTTTGGGAATATGGGTGATGGGATAGATTAGAAAGCTATTTCTGTTAATTGCTGGAATTCATTCTTATGGCAGCAAAATGAAAAGCTAGGGACAATTTTACTTTTAGGATTAAGTTCCCTCCTTTGAGCATGGATGAAGAATGGTACAAAACCAAAGTAAAATATTAAATTTCTGCTTTTTTAGTCTGACAGATGAATATTTATACAGACCATAGAATCAAATTGTAGATCATTACACTAACTATATGTATATAAAGTATATAAACTACACAGTCCTAAATGAGTTCTTTACATCTGCAGTGTGATAAAACACAATAAATGCAAATATGAAGTATGCTTCTTGAGTCTATGAAAGTAAACAGAATCTAGAGAGACCTCAAAAGACATGTACAGATGAAAATGGAGATGAACTTGGACCTTACTGTACCTACTCTTTTATCACACTGCTTTTCTTTGACATAAGCCAAAAATAATATAACATTTTCCATGAGTCTGAAGGCAGAAATTTTTGCTGGGGTTATGATTCATTCATAACCATGGTCAGATGGCAGCAAAGGCTGTCTGAGTGCCATATGCTGAGTTGGTTTTCTACACACACGTATATTCATACTTTCCCTCCATAAAGGTGCAGTTGTAGATGCATGTGGAGAGTGCTTGCACACCCATGCACCTCTAACAACTGGTGTAATTCTTGCTTTGGGGGTGGACAGAAACAGGACCATGGAATGATGGCCTGCTTTTATTCTAAGTTTCTAGTTACTCGAGTAGATCTAGTAGAACTTATCTGCGATAGAAAAGCACAAGCACTGGGATCTGGAGGAACCAATTGAATAGATTCCTTTTACTCCGTTTTCAGTTAGTAACCCTGACAGAAACCCCCACTCACCAGGTCCCAAGGGACAAGTGCTCTGCAGGAGCACTGCTAATAGCAGCACTTGTACGGAGCCAACGAGCACAAAGGTTATCAGGCTGCTGTAAGTTAGAAGGAATGATGTGAAGTGCCTTCGCTGTTTCCCAGACCAAGATCCCCAGCTGCACCCTGCACAGACTGTGAGAAGTGGCCATGGAAGGAAGATGCAGCTCGGGTTAGAAGAGTGGTCACCATGCACAGACTTGTTTTTAAACCGGTGAGGTTATGTAAGCGTATTGCTCACAGGTGAAAACTCATTTCATTTAGTCTTGTGAAAATTAGTTGAGATGTGTGAGGCTTGAGGGAAGGGGAAACAAGCTTGAAGACTGAAGAGTGCTAACTAGAGTCACTTTGTGCTAACCAGAGTCACTTGCTCTTCACAACTGGACTGCATTTCCCATAACATATGATGTCCATAAGATTTCCATTGTCAGCTACTAATGATTCAGATAAAGGGAAGACCCTGGAGGTCACTGGAGGTGAAATTTAGCATGGAGCCAGCCAATGGAGGTGAACAGAAAGAGACGTTCCATCTATAGCTGTCCATGAATCATTATAGCACCTCAGTCATGGGCAAATTACTGACCCCAAATAAATTGTTGCTTCTCTACAGCTGAAATATCTTGACTTGCATTCACCTAAAAGTGCATATGTTGTTAAAATTTCCTGTGTGGACAGTAAAAAATATAATATTTCCCGTAAATAATAGAATTTAAATGGGGAACTCCCTCTCAAGTAATGTTACTTTCCATCTATTCTAATTCTTTCTGCATGGCATATTTAAATCGCTGAATATTGTTTTAACTAATAAAAAGGATATGTAAAGAAGCAAAGAAACTACCAAAAGAGGTTAAAGAGATTTTTTTTTTCTTCCTTTAGTTGGCCATACTCTTCTAACATTTTCTAGGTCTTCACTGCTGTTCACCTCACAAGGTACCAACTGTTTGCTTGGGTGTATTTTTAGCATGATAGACATGCCAATAAAAGCACAAATACTACTATGCATGCTTACAAAGATTATATTTTTTTGTCTAGATATCTCTCCTATGTTTCCAGTAGGCCAAATTATATATCATTTATTTACAATATTGAGCACTTATTAATAGAAATACTCAGAAAATGTAGTGAGGTTACTCATGTAATTAACAGCCACAAAGAGAGGAAAAAATAATACTTTTTACTGTTCTTTTATTTTTTTCCCTCCTTCTATTAACTGAAATATTAGTGCAAATCTGAATGACTTTGCTTATTTTCATACTTGAAGGTGAGGTTTATTCCTTGACCCAACTGAAGCTTTTTTTTTTTTTTTTTAAGCCCAAGTTGATTAAGCCTTTTGTTCCTCTATTTTTAGGGATCTTACAAAATTAGGGGTTTCTTGTCTTTGTAATTTTTTTTTTTTTTAAGACCACATCTGGCTTCAAATCTCTGCTTTAAAAACATTTAATTGTTATGGTTTGGCAAACTTCAAGCAGGTCTGCTTGGACAAAAATAGCCATTTTTTTAATAAGGAAATAAGCTGAAGTAAGATGAGTATAAATATGTTTGTATATAAAAATAGAGCTATTGTTGGTCTATGTCTGGGTATGTCTTTTGGGCATATAATCTCTCTGACCAGTTTTTGATGGCTTACATATTTGGACAACCCCAGGCTGACAAAGAGCAAGATTCCAGGTTCCCACTTCCCAGGGTAAGCTCCAACCACTGAGTTATTGCATTAAACATGGCTTGTGGAACCAAATGTCACTTAGAAGGCTAACCTCTGCTTCAGTCTTTGAAAAACAAGGCAAAGTCTTTTGTGAGGAGATGTCCCAGGCTGCTGATCTCAAATAGGGAAAGAAATCCTTGCTGTAGCAAGGGCTGACGGGCAGAAACCCTGTGAGGGGTAAATATCTGGGGCAATGCCTTGCATTTAGTGTTTTCTCTTGGGCGGTTTCAAGTAGCTGCATGCTGAACACGCTTGTGTCAGTTTTGTCTCCTGGTTCAAAGGCTGCTTCAGCTTCTCTACCGAGGCTCCTACCTCTCATTAACTGTAGGGAAATCTGAGACACCTCCAGCCTCTGGATGCCACAGGGAGGTAGGCAATATGCCATTTTATTTTAATTGCATCTGTCTACAAATGGCTTTAGAACATGCATTCTTTGATTTGTGCTCTTTGCTTCCAAGAAAATCCCACCTGTAATGAAGCATTTGAGGGGTCAGGCTCATAACTTAACATTGAAGGTATTAAACTGGAACAATTTTAACTAGTGTGTTTAATTTTCTATCTCAAAATTCTTTCCTTATAAAACTTCTCTTTGATGGAATCTGAAGCTTTCTTTACAAATGTATATTTATATAATAAGCAACATTTTCATGTAGAAACAAGAGACAGATAAAAATAAAGCTTGTCTTTTTAAAAACATACCCGTCATGTTAGGAACGTGTATATCAAGAGACTGATATTAATTTCAGAGTCTTCAGAAAAGTCTCTGGATTGTATCCATTACTGTCCATGGCCCTGATTCAACTTTTATATAAGTCAATAGGCGTCCTGGCTGTTTCCTCCCATAGCTGTTTGGATCAGGCCCAAGGCAAACAAGAACAGTCAGGGAGAGATGCTACAAATGGTGAAATTTAAAAGAAAAAAAAAAATTAAAGAAAGAAAAAAAAAAGTCAGGCAGCATGTGGTGGGTGCTAGTGAAAATTCTCTATATGAGTATAGCATAAACTAAACAATATTTTTGTGCCTGCAATTTGTTTAAAGAATATCACACTTCCCGGGTTTTCAAACTGAAGTTGGTAGGGTGGAGTTAAGGCTAAATAGCTCAAGCAAACCCTTTTCCTGCCTCCAGTGAGCAGCGTTTGGCAAGTGGATACTACTTGCCAGTGCCGCAGGAACAGGGGTGGGGCTGCAGGGGCTGTGCTGTCTGTTGGGATCTTACCTTCCCTGGTTCCACCAAAAACAACTCCCTGTCTGGGGGACTGGCAAGAAGAGAGAGAAAAAATGTCTATCAATTTCTTCGGAGGCGCTTTGTGTGAGGGCCCCTCTTCCCCATGCACAGGCTTGCACAAAAGGGCTCAGAAAGGAGGGTGACCTCCTGATCCCCAGTGGTGGTCAAAAAATAAACGAGAAGTAGCTGCAAGGCAGCCCCTCCGTGGGTGCAAAGAAATCCTCCCCCCATACTCTCTGTGGTTTATTTATAGATAGCCTTATTTGTTTGTATTGTCAAGAAGCAGTAATTCCTAGATTATTTCTTAAGTGTCCAGAGAATAAAGATCAAATGCTGCCAAGTGTACACATGACGGATAAATGAGAGTATAACACCAGAATCCTCCTTTGTCATGGAAATTGTGTTGGTTTCCTGTTAAGAAAATGAAAAACAGACGTTACAAAACATAGCTGGTTGTGTGGATACTGCTGTATTGGGACAGCTTGGATTATAAAACAGTGAATACTTGGGGGAAGTAGGGTGGATTTAATTTCACTTTAAAAAAAGTTGAAATAGAGCTGCCATTCAGATGTTACTAGCATATAGCAGCTTCAGGTGGTTGATGGGATAGAAATACTAGTATGGATCCTTGCTAGATGAGAGTGCTCACAGCAATACTGCAAACGCTGGTCTTTTTCTATTCTTAGATACTTTTTGTCATGAATAAGAACTTGGGTGGTTCTGAGATTTTGTTGTTGTTGTTTTTTACCCACCACTGAATTCTCTCTATTTGGCAGACAATCTCGGCTATGCCGCACAAGCTTCCTGAGAAACTAATCTGTCTCTGCTTTACTTATAATTTCATTTCAAGGTAGAAGGCAGGGAGAGGGAAGGAATTGAAGCCTGTGAAAAGGGAAAGGCAGACTACTGCTTTCAGTTTGCCTCTGCCATGGAAAGGCTTCTACCAAATGGGAGAGAACCGCTTTCTGAGCATCTCTCCCCACTCTCTGTAAGTGTTGTGTCTATTGAGGAGACAGCAAGAGAGCAGAGGCAATTAAGTGATAGGGGTGGTGTTATGGAAAAAGGCAGCAAGAAAATATGTGATTATTTTTAACACTGCTTACTCGGGTAGTTTCCTGAAAAACACATCTCTCTTCTGTGGGGGTATGAAACCTGTGAGTTTTAGGGTATGCCAACTGTGGTAGAAAAAGCCTGATTTTTCTCTCTCTTTATTTCTTAGATGACTCTCCTGGTTCTTGGCTGGTATGCAGTCTTGTTAATGACCTGTTACTGCAGTGCTGCTTCCTGTTTGTACAGTATGTTGACATACTGGAAGTTTGAAAGACTGCCCTGTCTTCCCTGTAATTGATATTAAATATATACACATATTATACATATATATGTACAGATACAGGCTTTTAACAGGAAACAGGCATGGTTGAGGCAGGCTTCAGCTTTAGCCATGGAAGCAGCCCCTCTGGAGAGGGAGAGAGATCTCCCCAGGAGTGTCATTACCTCCTGGGACATGTTCCCCAGAGAAGGCAAGGGCCATTTGCAGTGAGCACAGAGTGACAGCAGGACCCGCAGAGAGGAAGGTTGGTGCCTTCCTCCAGCCCCACCACTCATCAGCAGCATCAGTGCTGCTCTGCTTTTGAAGCAACACCGAGTCGAACTGTGCTGTTCCAGGTTGTACTGCCGAATTTATCTTGGGCATGGCATTGTGACTGCTCCTAGTCTGTGCTACGCAAGAGAAACAGGTATCACAGCCAGGTGCTGAGGAGTCCCAGGGCATGTCTGCATGCACACCCACTGGAGAGCTTAGCTGATACTTCTTCTTAAGCAGCTAAATCTAGTAGGACTTTGTATTTTCCTATCTGCATTTTTCTCTCTCTGTAGTTAAAAACTAGTTGCAGGGGTGTGTGAATGCATATGCAAGATTTATTTATATAAAAATCTAACACTGATGATCTGACTGCAGTTTCAGTGGGCTCTCAGAACAGAAGAGACAGAACAGAAGACAGCTCACTATAATAGTTTTGTTCTAGTTGATTCAATTTATTGGAAGCTGATATGAGGTCAGCACATAGGTGAGAGGTAGATTTTGACACCAACTCTGACAAAAAGTTTGACCCAAACTTCTTTATTTACCCTGGAAAACCTATATTTTTCCCTGTATGCACATGGATCAGCACATGCTTCCTTTTGATTCTGCTTCTTCTCTTCCACATTTGTTGAATATCTGCAGTTGTGCAGTCAGGACAGGGAAGCTCCAGATTTCTGAATGCAATTAAAAGGTCACATCCTTTTACAGTTGTTGCTCTCCTCTGCAATCCTGAGGTTAGAAGTGGAACAGCAAGTCATGAAACGTTCAGGGCCTTATTTTTTGGATGTTTATCCAGAAATATTTATCTGAATTGTCTGATGCAAAACTGTATTGTAAAAGAAAATCTCTTTGCAGTATGTTTCCTCCCTAGCTACACTTGGAACAGAAATACTTAGTGTTGCTTTGGGACCTTGTTGTTCTCACATCCTTCACAGGTAGAAACTGGAAAAGGTGTTGCATGAAAATGTATAGGCTATTATTACTCGTGCAACCTGGCAACTGAAGTGAAATAACATTGATAGTATATGGACTATAAACGACCAGAGGATCCACAATGGTTCAAGGAATTAGACAGATTTTTTTTCTTTCCTTTTTTTTTTTTTTTTTTTTTTTTTTTTTNNTTTTTTTTTTTTTTTTAATTGTAGACAGCATCAGAAGAACACTTTAGTGATGGTTACTTCAGAGAAGTAAACTGGAGAGGCCCAGGAGTTATTCTCACATGCTGAGGATTATGCCTTTCACCTCATATTTGATGTACCTCGAGACAAAACCCCAGAATCTTCCCCTGTGCTGGCACTGGCTCAGTGGTATAGCTTTCCCTTGCCAGAGCGTTTGAGCTCTGAGGACATCAGTTTGGCACTTTTCACCACTCCAAAATTCTTCAAGAGATGGGGTTTTTTTCTTAATGTTGCCAGTTCATCTCACACAGACAAAATCACCAACCGCAGCCATGAGTTTTTGGACACAGGAAGAGGAGATGGGCTTTCCCGTGGCTCTCCTCAGTGGTGCTCCTTGGTGAGCTGAAGGAATCATAAGAGCTTAGCCTCTCTTTCAGGGAGCTGATAGCTATTTTGGTCTTCCGTGCACTGATTTAACAGTGCATTGAATTG
This sequence comes from Atrichornis clamosus, assembly GCA_013400975.1. Classification (NCBI taxonomy): domain Eukaryota; kingdom Metazoa; phylum Chordata; class Aves; order Passeriformes; family Menuridae; genus Atrichornis; species Atrichornis clamosus. The sequence goes on from WBMZ01014470.1 coordinate 18,631, forward strand.
CCGACTCTGAGTAGGGAAGATTTGAAAACAATATATCACCCAAATATGACATTCTACCAGACATAAATATGATTACAATACTTTTAACACCCACTGATATCTTGGAGGTTTTAGGAGCTTCCTGTAAGAATGTTTACCTATAGAAAAATTACTTGTATGAGAGAAACGTTTTGCTTCTGATTGAACGAAGTCACTGGGGACTTTTTGTTTTTTTAATATTAAAGAAAATAACAGGCCCCTGCCGAGAGCCCAGCCGGGCCCGGCCGCTGCCGCTGAGCTCCTTGGCAAGAAGGTGGCGCTGGCAGCCCGGCGTTGGGATGCCGCCGATCGCGGCGGGTGACTTCGCATCCGCAGGGGTACCTTTAAACAACTTCTACGGGCTGCATCAAGTGGAAAAACAACTTCCCTGCAGCTGTTTTATGTTGCTTGGGGTTTGGTGGTTTGCTGTGTTTTTATTTTTTTCTTGCTCCGATTTCTTCTTCTTTTTTTTTTTTTATTAATGCTTGGCAGTTAGAAATCCCGCTCTCCTGCAAACAGGGTCCTCTCTTCTCCGTGAAATGCAGCCTCAACTAGTTCACTTCGTACACCACCTTCTTTGTATCCCAGCACCAGCCAGCTTCGGAAAGCTCTTTGGCCACAATGGGCTTCTTTGTAAGGAGGGTGCGTGGCTGTGGGGATGACCTCTGGCAGCAGTTTTTGTGTCCTCCACCCTTTAGGTGGGGTGGAGAACACGGTGCTCTGAGTGGGGGGCTCCTATCCTGGTGTCAGCATCGAAGGGATGTAGTTTGATTGCCTTAAATGCTCAGGGTGTAACTGATTTTTTTGTTGTTGTTTTTATTTGTTTGGTTTACATTTTGTGTCCAGCTCTGTATAATTCCATGAGTTAGGCACAACTTTTGCAAGGTGAGATGTCCCCTCTTCTCCTGGATACCTGTGAATGGTGGGTGTTTAGGAGACTTGGATTCACTTTAACCTTGAACTTCAAGATGTAAATATTCATTGTCCTTTTCTTTCCCAAAACCTATGTTTTTGGTGTTTTACCAGTCATCTTGGTGAGTAGCACTGATATACGTGGCAGGACAAAGAATTGCTGTTATTTTCAGCAAGCTTTAGGTGTGTGTGCAGGGTGTATATATAAAATATATGCTGCTATTTGCAAGGTGCTCTAGTTTACCAAGTACTTCTGCATCTAAGACTGTTTGCATACTTTGCTATATTAGCTGACTACAGTTGTCATGTGCCATAAAATAAAGATTAGGATATGAAACCCTTTTATCACGGGCTGTGCAATTGGCCTGTGTGTACGTAATTGTATTTTTTTTCTGGATAGATTTTTTTTATTATTATTCTTTTATTATTAATTTAACTATGACACAAAAAATTCAAGTTCTTAAATCCTATGGGTCTTTTTAAGGGATGGAGTAATTTAATAATAAAGTACTATCCTGATCACAAATTTCTCTATATTAATTTCCCTCCTAAGAGAGAAGGGAGGGACAGGAGAGCTGGGAGAAGGCGGTGTGTATGAACTCAAGGCTGTGTTTGGCAATTCATCTCGGCACTTCCTGCCAGCACAATGGTTACCCCAGTATGCAATTTGTGCAGAATGGGTAGATGATTTTCTTCATAAGCTTTCAGTACAAAGGGTATTCCATGATGCCATCTAATTGCTTAATCCCCAAGGAGTTCTTCAGGCATTTATTTAACACTAATTGCATGTGTAAATGTTCTTAATTTACAACGTGTGAAAGTTGCAGTGAATGCACACAACAGAGGATGTCAAAGTGACACTTCATGGAAAGATGCAGTTAAGGCAGTGCTAAGTTACTTCTAAATAGGATTAATCATTTATTAAAGTTCAAAGCTCATCAGAGCTCAGGGACAAGCATATGATGACTCGTTATTGTTCAAAAGTAACTAGCGGAGTGGAGTCATGCCTATAAAAATTTCTATGATATACCTTACTCCACTGTAGTAAGTGATGAAGTTAAAAAACTAAGCAGGGCAAGCAATTCAGTGCGAGGCAGAGAACTTGGCTTGGCAACCGTTGCATGAGGCCTGCTTGGGCTGTTAATTAGTGCCTGCATTGTGTTAGAGCCGAGGAGTCCCAGGCACTGTACAGTGCTGTAGGCAGGGGTTGGGGGTGCTGGGGGCGTCCCTGCCCTAGAGCTTGCACAGCTTCAGCCCCCAGGATGCGGGAACAAATCAGTCTTGCGTGGCACAGTACATCCACAGAGGTCTCAGGACAAATAGGTGGCATTCTTTGGAAAGGAACCTGCAGCCCTGATGCCTGGAGTACTGCCAGCTATTTCCCGCTGGTGAAGTTAAAACTTTGATCTTCTTCATGATCTTGAATTCCACTGTAGATATACACACAGGAACGCAACAGCTGGCAGCTGAGCTTTTAGGAAAATTTGAGTCCTAGGCTCTCTCTTTGCTGGATGTCATGTCAGGAAATCATACAGTGAAGAAAATTATCCTTTTTGTGACATGGCTGCATATTCTAGAAACATGATTGCCCACAAGCCCTATTTTGTGGTGGACACTGTGGAAGCACACAGAAGCCACTTTGAAGAGGGAAAACCTGATGTTTTACAGTACCTATTGACAGGAGCAGAGTTCAGGAGACCTGGGTTCAGTCAGGCACCCCACGCAGCTCAAACACAACCCTTAGTCACACATCTTTACAGTGTGCGAGATCTATCAGCCCCGGGACTTCTCTGGTTCTTCAGTGGATGCTGATACTTATACCTGTATCCTAGTACCTTCAGAGAGGGAGTAATTCCCCTAGGGAATTCGAGTATGATAATTCATCTTGAAAGGCAATCCAGCTAGAATTTGTCAGAAAGAGTGGGAAAGATGAAGGTTCGGATGTGAATTTTCTTGTCTATCTGTGGCATGTCTTGAGCTTCTATTAGCTACAGAAATAATACTGATTGACTACTACCTGTTTTGAGACTGGGGACTCAAAATATTCATTTGCTTTTTTTTCTGAAAATTAGATAAGTGTATTCATGCCCTTTGTGAATGTGTGTAGATTTTACATAGTTTCACATCTTCGACTTCAGTCTTGATTGTCCTCAGACCCATGAGGGATAGCATGTGGTCATCTCCTCTTCAGGCATGCAGGGCCATGAAGGCTTTATTTTCAGACATGGCAGAAAAAAAATTGAAGTGTCTGGTTTGCCAGGCTTGCATGGTAAAGACAAGAGCTGCATGAAGGGCTAAGCATCCTGTCACACTGTGTCTTGGTGTTTCTTACATAGTAGAATCCACAATATAAAGTTCAGTACCTCTGGCACTAGACATAATTATATGTGTCAGAATAGGATCTGACAATATCAAGGTACAGGGGAAAGAGTCCTCTATGGATCCCGGCAGGCCATGGTAAAGAGAGACATGTGTTTTAAATTTAGGCCTACTTCTGTACTTATAGCTGAGCATTAAAGTGTTTTTTCAGCCGTCTTAAAGAAGGAGCATGTGAAAATAGACAGAAGAAGAGTTAATCATATCTGGATGCCAAAACCAGAAGTTAATCTGTATGTGAATTCTGGTTCAGGATTCAAGCCAGGTCTTTTGTAGGTTAAATGGCTTCATTATCCCCATGTGAAACTTCTGAAGAGAGCTGGAAGTTTATGCATGATGAGGAAAACTTGTCTTACATCTATCCTGTGTCTTTTATGATTAATGGAAAGAGTCCATTAATTCAAACATATGCTTTTGGTCTCTAGGGGAAAAGTGGTTGTGATTAAAAAATCACCTTCTACACTTGTGGTTTAATTTCTTCTGTCTTCCTCTAATGAGACCAAAAACTGGAAGGAGTATAGATGGCCCAAACAATTTAGTTTAAAACAAAACACAATGGCCACAAATCTCTGCCTTTCCCTTACACTGAGCAGCCCTGAGAGGCTTTGGTGCTCTGTGCCCGGTTGGTTTGACTCCTTACTCATTGCTTTCATTTTGGCAGGATTGGTGTGTCCTGAGCTCATAGGTCTTCACATCTTCCAGAGTAAGGAGATAGAGGGAAAAGTCCACATCTTGCACAAAATTCTCCACATTCTGTGCTGAGGAAGCGCCATAGGTGTGAAGTGTCAGACAAAGGCACAAACCTGCACTTCCTGCAAAGCAGGACCTGACAGTGGAAGGGTGGCATGGCAAATTGGTGGGGTTGGCTGCCCACAGGAGGACACAGGGTGTCTTCTCGACAAACCTGGTGTTGTGGGAGAAAAGTGACAGGCCAGTACCCTTGGATGTCTTCAGACTAGGCCAGCTAAGGAGGAGCAACTCTGCTCTTGCCAGCTGGCAGAGTGACACCAGGACCGTTTAGGTAATGTTTATTTGGGTGCTGTATTTAAACTGATTAAGTTGTACCTGAACTCTAATGGAGACCGATTTCTCACTTTTATTTCAAAAGTTCAGCCATTTGAGCAGACCCAGCTCGTACTGTGCTGTCTGTTCCCTTGCACAGCAGAGGTGTGTGCAGCAGCATTTGCTCCCCGTCTGTGGTCTCCCAAGCCACGTGATCCACCGGTGAAAAACAGGGAGGTACAGTGGTATCCTTGGAGGGAAAGGAGCTTGCTCTTCTGCTGGGATGCTGCTGAGGACATTGGAGGGGATCATAGGGATTGAAGAGCCAGCTCTGAGAAGGAGGTAGCTGTGAGGAACAAGCAGTAGACAGGTCTTGGAGCATATGGGAGGACCCAGAGGGGACTGCTGCTACCCATAGTGACTGAGCCATGTCTAACCAAGTGCCACTGCCCGAAGGTCCCACCTGTATGGACACAGCTGGTGAAGGAGGAGCAACATAAAACCTTTCCTCTTCTGTACTTATTTGGAAGGGGTTTTGCTTAAAGAGTTAACTTCCTAGAATTGATTATTTCATTTTACTTTTTAGTTCAGAAGGTTTTCAGTCTCTTTCGGTAAAAAACCTTCAAGAGAAAGCATATATAGGGCTAGCTTCAAAAGTGTCTCACCATAAAGTATTACACTGGCAAATGTAATATCCCTCTTTGTATTCTCCTTAAAAATCCCTCATGCTCCCAAGTGTGTGTTTGTGCAAAGGAAGCCTTTTGAAACCAGAAACCTCTAAAAATGAATCCTACATTTAAAAGCAAAATTGCCAGTGTAAAAGAAAAACACCCTTGGTAAGGACAAAGCCATACCTCCTCTGGGGTGTTTATAATCTGAATGTTATCAAGATTTGGAATCTGCCATTAGCAATATAAGCAAACTGACTCTCATGTCGTTTCAGTACCTTATTAAGGACTATTCTTATTGACTGGGCTAGGGTAATGCCTGAGGTAAAATATTTTTCAAGATAAGAAGGAATATACAAAGTCATGCCATTAATGGTTTCTAAAATTTCATCATTATAATGTGTATGCTTATAATTACTCCATTGACACCCTTTAAATGTCTTTACCACACTAAAATATGGTATAAGCTTTTAAGGTTCCCCAAATAAACATCTAAATGGATCTATAATTAAAAAACTTTAAAAATAGAGACTTTAAGAGAAGCCATTATTTAGCATTGATTTTGCTGTTGGAGGACAAGGTTCTGAAGTGGACCTAGTTATTGCAAGACAATTGCTGTGCATTTTGATGGAGTTTTGGTAAGCTAGCATTTAAACAGCTGGCTCTTAAAATACTTTGTACCATGCAGGTGTGTACGTTAATCCTGGAGGGAAGATGGACGTGAAGGACGATTACAGGATTTCTCCTTTCCCCTTCATTTCCCCCTCCCTTGCCACTCCTGCTTTTGCCCAAGAGGAAAAAGCATCGCATTTCAGGTCCTAGGAAGTCACACTTGCCCTGTTTGTTCTCTGATAGAGGCCTATAAACAGAGACATTCAGTCTGTAAACAAGTCAAGCTTACAAAGTGACTGAAAGATAACAGTCCCCCATCTAGCAGTGGGAGAGGAGGGAGGGGGCAGGGGGAGGGATGATAGAGAGGCTGCAATAAAAACAGGAAGGTCTCTGTTGGTCCTCTTGAAGTTAGTGGTTAAAAACATCAAAGCTTGGTGTGTGTTTTTTCCAACCAGACTGCTGTGTCACTTTATAATTCTTCATAAAGCAGCCATCCAGCCACTAACATACTGCAACTGTTAGTGTGAGCTGTGCTTTGATTTAGAGGAACTGTATCCTGCTCCAGGCATGTTAAGCTGAGGAATCTCTTGTAGGTTTACTTGGCATGCTGTGTGCTGTTGAAGAAACTATAACTTTTCAGAGCTGCTAATTGCAAGCAGTTCAGGATTTTTTCCTTCCATTAGAAGAAAAACAAACCCAACTCACAAATAAGCTGAGCCCCCCTTCTCCCTCACTTCCCAAACCCAAATAATTTTCCCAGGCTCTGAAGTCTTCAGAATTTCCTACATTGAAATTTTAAGTGGAAAACAAGATGGCAATGGAAAGGAAGGAAAAACAGCTATATAGTATGTATCAAAGCAAAATGTACATATTCTCAGCTCGGTTCTAAGAAATATAAATTATTCAGCAGCTGCTTTTACAGAGAGATATTTTACAAGTTTGAAGCCAGCAGAGTACATCAGTTATCAGAGATGGGGGAAGGTGTTTTGTTCTCCAAATATAAGAGACTCAGAAAATTGCATGGAGCTCTTGTCAGCCCTTGCAAAAGCAGCCAAATAAAGATAGGTGGGAAGAGGAACAAAGAAGGGCAGGGGCCTTTAAAGTTGAAAGAGCAACAGCATTGTTCTGGGAGGGGAATGGTGAACTTTTCTGTAAACAGAGTTAGAAGCCTGTCTGCAGTGTGCTACACAGGCAGGTCACTCTGGTTTGTTATTGCTCAAAAAGCTCATTTACACTGAAGACAACTTGGGCTTAGCTTTAGCAAAGGAAGAAGAAAACAGTAACAATTCTGTATACTGAGAGCAGTCAGACCAGAGCCAGCCTTTGGTCTGTACTAGAGCACTTTGTTTGAGGTTGGAGGCTAGGTCTTTAATAGCTTTCCTCCAAGTGAATTGCTGCTGCAAGGTTTTCCAGTCCTGTAGGGAGGGATTGGTTGTGTAGGAGGTGTTGCTGCAGTTGGGAGGAGGAGGGAAGGCAAATGTTCTAGATGGAGGAAATGATTGGTGCTGATGTGCTCTGTTACCAGATATGATAGGTAAAATTTCACGTCTGGATGAAGATTTAAATTTCCTCCAGCTGGGAATTGGGATTTTAGCCTCTATCCTTCACTGCTGATCAAAGCTACCAAGCACTCTCAGCAGCGGTGAAGCTGCAGTAGAGATTTGAAATGGAGGTCAGCAGTGCAGAGCTCATTCCGGGGACATATATTCCATGGGCTTCCATGAGCAGGCCACTGGCTGCATCCACAAATTGAGACACCTGCAAAGTTCTTTCCTCTGGCATATCTGAATGATACACATAGTCAAGTACTTAAAGGAATAACTAGTGATTTCTCTAAGCCTTTTCTAAAAGATATCTCACCTTTCTTTTTTTTTAAAAATGTTTTGCTATTGAGCACATCTTGCCTATAATTTCTTTGAAGGGGAAATTTGTTCCTCCTCATAGTTTTTAACAACCAAAAAAATACTTAGGAGGTAACTTAAACACACAAATCACTTCAGGTGAACCTATACTTCTATATAGTGCTGATATTTGCTTCCAAAATGTATATTCCTTTCATATTATCAACTATTCTAAAAGAGTCTGCTCCAAATAATATCACAAAGAGTAATAAGGTGTAGCAATATGAATGCAGCTTTTGTCTTTAGTACAGAATAAATCAAAAGACCTGCAAAATTATTAGATAAAATCACTTATGAGAGGTAGTATACTAAAAGAGCTGCAATCATTCTCTGCCCAAGCTTCCATTCATATCATCTTAACTTTCCTTTTGGTAGATATGGTCCTACAGTGCTACCTAGTCACTTAAAGGTGAATGTGCATGCACCCATGCAGGCAAACATGTAAAAAATTAGGTAGGTAAATGTAGGTTAAAGAGACTTCCTTTTTGGGATCTTCAAAAGGCTTAAGCATTGGTACTTCAAGAAAGAGGATGTAGCAGGAGCTCCCTGTGAGAGACCATGGAAACTTCGGAGTACAAGCCTAATTTTTGTGCACACACACATAATTATGTTTTAGAAACTTACTCAAGCTGCACAAAGGGACTAGTGGAAAATGGGAAATGAGGTTGCCTGCAATTTAGAGATTTTGGGGTGGTTATTTTTTTCTTCCCTGTAGAAGCTTGTCGGCAGCATGAAAAACTTGACTGAATAATGAAACAAAGTATTTGAAAGCATCTATCAGATAAAAGCCACAAGGTATGAGTACATCTTTCTGTTTGCTTTTTGTGCACATTCATATGCATGACGTTGTGTTTGGAAGAGCATCCATGACAGAGAAATTCCAAAATGCTTGCATGAATAAATATGAGCAAATGCTCATCAGATGTTCATACTGCAAGTGGCTTGCTCAGTTCTTTTGCCTGATTTTCAAAGCTTGTTGTCTATTTGGAGCAGACAAAACACAAAATGAATTTGAGGGTTTGGGTTTTGTTAATAAATGCCCAGGTAATGTTTGCAGAGATCCTTTTTTGGATATACATCTTCTAAAATTTATTAATGGGATATATTCATAGAAACATAAGTAGCAAATCTATTGAATTTCATTTAAGTTTCTTCATGAATAAACAAGTCTGTTTTCTACTGGTAGTTCACACCTGTGTTGGATCATAAGTAGCTCTGAATACTTAAAGCTAACTTGAGCATACCCGATGCCTCAGAAATCTGCCATATTGGAGGTATCTGGGATCCGATAACCCTTTTTATTTTTTTCTGTATGCCAGCCTGGGATTTTTGGTTTTGTGGGGTTCTTTTTCTTAAAATTATTTTGAGGCAGATCAATACCTCAGAGTTCAAGAAGTGTTTGTACAATGCTCTCAGGCACAAAGTGTGATTCTTGAGGCTGTCCTGTGCAGGGCCAGGAGTTAGACTCGATGATCCTTGGGGGTACCTTCAAACGCAGGATATTTTATGATTCTATGAACAGCCCGTGAAGGCTATTTTCAGGAAGAACTATTAATTGCAAGTTTAGGTGCTGCTAAACCTATAGGTATTGTGTAAATCCTACCTGCTGTAGTTTCTGAAGAAATGTGAATGCCAGCAAAGCCATTGAGGTTAATAGGGGCTTTTCTAGTGATTTAAATCTACTTTAACTTGGCCTGTCCATTAATTATTGACAGAATATCTCATTTTTCTCATGTTTTGTGTACTTGATTTCTTGTGTCTCCTTCCCTCTGAATGGATGCATTTTGGTGCAGCTGACAAGGCTGCAGTGCTGTGAGCCAAGGCATGCTTGCCACCAAGCTTGCATTGAAATCCACTGGCTTCAGCTAAGTTAAGGGAACACCAGCACAAATTTGCATGTGTAAAACTAATCCACAGAGTATTTGGAAAATCTGTGGCACCTGAGCTGTTGGAGAAAAGCAAGATCCCACATGTGAGTAATCTGGAAAAAGTATTGTGGGTAAACAGAAGCTTTTAATACTCCAATAAAACTTATTTCCTCCTTAGTAACCTGCATCAGCAAGCACATTATACTTCATTGCTGTCATATACTAAAAATATATATTGTATCTGGTTTTTAATTATTATTTTTATAATTTTCATACAATACATTATTAATATTACGAAACTGATGGGTTAGCACATTTTTCTTCTTTGTGAGCATCATCTGTAGGAGAGCACAAAATAATAACAACTGTTATCATTTTAGAAAGGTGAGCTGGTTTCTCAGCAGGCACAGAGGAGAACAGAGAGGGCTCTATGGTTTGATTTCATCTCACTAAAAGCCTGGAGAGTTGTGGATTTTATATGGCCAGAGCTTGGCAGAACAGAGCTTTGTCTTGATAACTCAAAATGACTAGATCATGCCTGGAAGCTGGTCCTGGAAACCTGACCCTTGTCACAGGCTGACTACATCAATTTGCAGTAGATTGATGATGTATAGACTGTGGGTGCCCCAGGGGAGACCCAAGAAAGGCCTGAGAAACATTGTATTGTTAATCCATACCCCTCATTAGCTGCTGCTGTGCTGGATTTCAACTAGCTGGCAAGGCTGGAGGAGTTGGAGGGAGAATGTGGCGTTGTCTGGCGTTGTTATTGTTGGTTGCCTTTCGAATGAAAGGATGTTTTAAAATACCTTTTCTCCAAAGTTTAATACATCAAAACTGGCAGGATTCTTTATTTTCCTCTCTACTCCTCTTGTCAAGTGCCTGGAATTCCTAGATTTTCTTTGTATATTGATTTAGCGCTCTCCCCTCAACAGCCCGAGCTTTATCTCTTCCCAATAACAGTCCCTCTCTATCCTTTCCCAAGTAGTGGCAGGCAAATTATACACGCTGTAATCAATTTACATTTCACTATCGTTCGTCAGCTCTTGTGCTGCCGCTGCCGACAGAGGCTGTAGCCCTGCCTTCAGTGTTTCTTTATGTACTTCAGGATGTGTTGCTTAACCATTTCTGCTCACTGCAGTGCAAGGTTTTGATTTGAAGGAGGCTATAGTTTTAAACGCGGTTTCCATCAAACAGTCACATCTTTGTCAAACTTCAACAGAACTAACCTTAACTGCCAAGGAAGTTTTGACTGCCATCATAAAAATGTTTGATTAGTGTTAATAATTTATTAAATTGGTTTGTCCTGACACTGCCAACATGCTGGAAGTCTCTCAACCATTAAAACATTAACAGAGGCTGTAATACAATGCTCCTTCTGTTCCACGTTTTATTTCAAGACCACATTCTTATGAGCCTGGTTCTGTGGTGCTCTCATTAGGACTGCATTAAAAGATGAAATATGACAAATATTAAAAAGCGTGGGAATATAGAGTAAAGCATGGTGGGTGTACTTTTGTGGGCAGCTCTGCTGCGATTAAATTTTTGCAAAGCAAGCCTGTTTTTGCAATATGGGGAAATAAAATTACCAGGCAAGTATTTCACTGAAACAGACCCAATATGTTTGATTGCTTCATCCAACCTCCTAAAATATATAAGCTTAGTTAGAATTTCTACTGAAATGGGAAAGCTGATATTAAGCCTGCTTTTGCTGAAGTATGCTGTTCAACTATAGAAGAAACAAAGTCCTATTTGAGAAAAGTATTAATGCCTTGAGAATATGTTGATCAAATTTTTATTTGATAGTTTACATCTGCACTTGAATGGCTGGTGGTAGGAGCTCTCCCATGTTCTACCAGAAACACCTGTTTTGGCTCATGCAGCCTCAGGAATTGCATGTAATGTACTCCATATAAAATGCTGTTTAAACAATAAAAAGAGTTTGGTTTAATTTCCAACTGGATGGAAGATAGTTGAAATGGAGGTTCAGTTTATCCTTTGCAATTAGCTGATAATATCAGTGAAAGGAAGTAAGTAATTTTCTTTTTTTCCTCTACTTGGTAGCCATGTAGGCATTCCCACATTGTCTCAAATGTATAGACTGATGTTGCACGTTGCAAAAGTTAAGCACAGAGATGTTAACAAGTGAAAGGAAAACCTTCATTTCTATATCTCTGTTATGAATATATACTGTGAATAGGTTCAATACCTACCTTTGCAATTTAATCTGTTTTTTGAACTTTGGGATTGAACCAGCTGGACTGGTCCCCTCTCAACTCTTCACTTTTTGGTACCTGAAAAACTATGATGGGCACTTTAGTGAAAGGTGTATTTTATTTTACAAGAGGAAGTAATCTAACCTAGCATATTTGTATGTTCTAAACTCCATATGCTTTCAAATTAAGAGAAAATCTTTTAGGCAAGACTTGCTAGTTTCTGTAGTTTATAATTTCTGGGCATTCAGCTGTGTGGAGTAAAGCTCTGGAATAATTGACCTTGAGTTAGAGGACTGATTTACAGTGAGGATGATTAGAATAGAACTTGGCCCTTCTTCCATTTAGTCTCCACAGATTTCTCCTTTCTGTTATGCGCAGAACAACTTTGTGGAAATGATTACCATAGATCAGCCTTTTGCAGTTTTCTAAACTTAAGAACATTGTTCTTAATAAACTAACAATATTGTAAATGCTAATTTGTTTTAGTATGTACTTTGCCTTGTAAGATGTTGGCAAGAACTTTATAGCAACAGTACATCAAAATGTAGAAAATAATTGTTTCAAGATCAGAAAGTTATAATCTATCAACTTGATAAATTCCCAAAAGATGTGTCAAATACAAGAGTGTTTGGGGAACTGACTGAGTGCAAACCTGAAAATTGTGTCTCTGCAACTGTCAGGAATAATGTTACACTTGGAGGGTTTTTTATGCTGTTGTTTGTCTCTGTAATTGTTTTCTAATTATTTGCTGTGTTAATAATGAAAATTGTTGAATGTTCCAAAACCTCAACAGTCCTGCATTTATTAATTACAACATGAAGATAAGCAGAGAAAGTGACTACTGTTGTTACGTGAGATATTTTAATATGAGGCTTCTAAAGTCTCCCGTTCTTGGCTAGAGAGGGATAAACTAAGACAAGCACTCTTACTAAGTGCCAAGAAATTTCCATCTTATTAAGAGCATCCTCAGTTCCTCCTGACAGTATGCTTGTTACGTGTAAATGATCTATGAGTTTTCTCAAATTGCAAACCAAAGGTTGTATATTTCCTGCATAGAAAAATGGCATCTGGTGTTCATGGTTAATGTATTTCATTCATGGTTAAAACATTTCCATACGATTTTTTTCCACAGTAAAGAGGGTTGGAAAATTTTGAATTAAGTCCATAAACTAATTATTTTCCATTCCAGTGCTGTTTCTTTTGTAGCAGAACTCCTGACTCAGTGATTTTGTAAACGGCCTGCAGTTACATGACCCTGATTGTGGTCTAATGAGGGTTGGAGGGTGCCTCTTAGATGATGCTAGAAAATTAAAGGGACTTTTTTTTCTCTAGCTTTTCAAACTAATTATTCTTTGATTTTGCATGAGAACAGCCCTTGTATATATGTTGAAATCCTTTTCATTCCATGGCAGTAGTTTCCTGTCCCCAGCTTTGATGTACTGCACATACTTACAAAAAGGCTATGTTTGGGGAACCATGGTCGATAGATCCCACCATGGTCCTAGCAATTTAACAGTGACTTCAAATACAGTAGTGTGAATGAGCTGAAACTCAACAGAGGAAGAGAATCTCTGTTCTGTTCAAAACAAAGCCGTGCTTTTCATCTCCAGTTATTTGTATCCATCTTTTACCCATATTTCCATCATTTAAAGTCAGTACACTTAATGAATAAGTGGCTCACAAACACCTCTGACCCACTTCTCTTCTTATGTGACTTGATACTTGATATTGTCTGTTTCCTGTATCTCTGGTCTTAATTTGTGTGCATTTGGTGACTTTGGTTACCCTTTTGTTGCACTGGCTAATTCCATGGAAGCTCTCTGAGATATAAGCAGAATTGCATATTTACTTTTTTCGCTGCCTTTCACCAATAGCTACAATATCACGTTATCCCTGCTGACCAGTCACAACGCTAACAAAAGGAAATACTGGTCAAATATCTAATAGTTCAAAGCAGTGTGTTAGAATACTACCTCCTTATAGTTTTTGTCCAGCGTTGACCTGGAAAATTAGGAAGGCTAGTGTTCAAGTTCCTTGACTAAGATATGTAATCTCCAGACCTCTGCAACAGACAGTAATCCTGTATGGAGCTCTGACATGGTTTCCTCTAGAGAAGGGATTCTTCTGTTATTAGATTAATAAATGTATACTGTATAGTTATTGAAAATATTTGTCTAATACTGGAGTCCAAGAGTATATTGGATGGACAAAAAGCAACCCCAAAAAACCCCAACAAACCAACCCTTATAAATGCAAACAGAAGATTAAATTTGACTAACTCAAAACTAGCTAAATTTTTGACTGTTAGCTTGCCTCAGTATGAAACACAAAAAAGCACTAGGCAGAACAATTCAATACAGAAACTGCAATCCTGCACAAGACAAAGCAAGAACACATGAAGGATAAGATGGCTCAAGGCTGCTCATGAGGTGATAAATAAATGACAGCACAGAATTAAAAATATCAGCAAGAGCAGCCTAATATTTAAATAATAAATGAGTAATGAAAATTAGAAGATTAATTTCAAAGGTAGTTTTAAAACTCAGAACAGCAGACACCAGGAAAGGCAATGACATCTGAAAATAAGAAAGCCAGGCTGGAAAACTAATACATAGGAATGAGACAAGACCAAGTACAGATCTCGTTGTTTGTGACAAGTAAAAGCTGTGCTTACTGTGTTGTGCTGCTTTGTTTGTTTCCTAGTGCAGTAAGGTTATGTATTCCAACCTGTTATAAGTCTGGATTCATATCTATTCTTATCTCTTTAGGTTTATGTCTTTCTAGATGTGAATTTAACTGCATGAGCAGTACAAGTCATCGGACAAGGTGGTTGTGAATTAATAACAATGTCTGCAGAAGTCACGGTTCCCTTGCCTCTTAGGAGTTTAACATTTATAAATGCAAATATTGGATATTTTATTACTCACAAAGCCTTCAAGTTGTTTGGATCAGTCTTTTGTGGGTTTGTCTTTTCTTCTATTTCTACCTGCCCTCATCAATAAGTTCTACATCCAGAGATAGGCAGGAAAGATAGAAAGGTAGCTGCTGAGTATTTTCTTATCATAACCAAGCATATTCTCCAGAGAGTAGTGTCTTTCTTTTAAACCATGATTCAACTTTTCCTTGCAAATGGAGGCAGAAACAGCCAAAGCAGACAAGGATCCACAATTTTACCCTGTTTCTGTGTAAAATTTTGTGTCTGACAGCTGGTATGTTGCAGTCTTCTGTTACAGGAGTTCATCATGTGCAGAGTTCAGGAATGAAGGTTGTTCCACAAACACTCAATATTTAGCTACGTTTATTTAAGTTGCACTGCTATTGCATGGGCATCTTTAACAGGAAAGGATGAGCTTTGTCCTTTCTAGTAAAGATTAGATCTTCTTTATTAGAAGGTCCCTCAGAGCTCTGGTTCAACTGTACACCTCTCTGCTTTTATATGCAGCTGTATTTTACCTGTTAGAAAGCTTTGCAGCATGAGCAAACAATTTTGTTGCTTGTTTTGTTTTGGGTTTTGTTGTTCACTTTTAAAAAATTAATTAAAAAAAAATTACTATTCTGCCCACCCTTCCTCCCTTTTACTCCAACTCACAACTGTGAACCTCTTCCTGGTGCCCCAGTTAAAGGAAGTTTCTTCAGAGATATAGCATCAGGTGATTTATGCATTTCTTTCTGGTATAATAAAGATAGGAAGCCTTTCAACATAATTATTTAACTAGCCAAATATTTATTTTAGATATATTGTAGGTTGTATTGCTCTATGGCACATTAGACAAAGTCTATATTGCGAGAATGGCCAGAACCTGGCGGCTGCTTTCATCCTGACCCCAGTCAGACTTTTATCAAAAACCACTCCAGGGAGGAGAGACTTATCACTCCCATGGGAAATGACAGAAAACTTTTTTTATTATTGCTCTGGCAGGAGTCTAATGGCGAGTAGATTTTCACTGGTACAGGTGTTGACAGCACTGCATCCTGCACCCTTTCTGGAGTAGCTGATTGCACTGGAGAGCACTTCTTACCAGATTAACTCTGTTATAGGCACTGGAGTGGCTGTTTTACCTCGCTTTTGTATTACAGCGTTTTGTTACTAAAAGGAAAATAATTCTTAGCAGTGAGGTTGCAGCCACATCCTTTCCCAGCGGAGCATGAGCCCAAGGACAGGAAAGGGTCTGTGGGCTGGGCAGAGCAGCCCGTGGAGGAAGGTTTCTGCAGCTTCCTCTGGTTCTCCTGTCTCCAGGGCTCTGGTGGGTGCCACTGAGTTGTAAAAAGACTCTGTGTGGGAAACTTGAAAGCAAAGTTGTGCTCCCATACAGACCCCTTGTCCTTTAAGTGGAAAGACCCACTGCAAACTTTGGAGTGCCATAGCTGTCTTAATCTACCCCAATGATGTATTTGAATTGATCCATCCTTGTGTTTCAGAGCACTTTGGAAAAAATATCACATGGTGTTTTCTGTCTCAAGTTGAAAGCACGAGCAG
Organism: Atrichornis clamosus; assembly: GCA_013400975.1. NCBI lineage: Eukaryota > Metazoa > Chordata > Aves > Passeriformes > Menuridae > Atrichornis > Atrichornis clamosus. The sequence continues at coordinate 34,678 of WBMZ01014470.1, forward strand.
CAAAAACAGACTTGATGCAGAATTATAGGGCAAGTGGGAGAAACTGGGAAGAACCCTCTGTCTCCTGACCCTTGTGGTGCTTTCAGTAGTATCCCTACCCAATAAAAATTATATAGCTGTTCACATCAGTTTTGCTTAAATTGCTTAAAATTTTGTAAAGCAAATACATAAATCCTTTAAAAAAAATTTTTTTTTTAATTTAGATGTTGTCACCACAGGCATGCCATTATAACCCAATTATTAATACTTCTTAAAAAGAAACATGATATTATTTTGCATATGTGCAAGAGAATTTTCCTCCTCAAGTTGAGAAGTGGGTGGGGGGTGGGAAAAGGATTACAGGGTGGGGGTGGTAAAATGTATTTTAACAGAAGAAAACATGCAGAGTTATAATCTCACAGAAAGAAATAAACATTGTAATCATAAACAAATGTAACCTTGAGAACAGAAGACAGTGATTTTATTGTATTGACATAAGATGCTTGGGCAACAATGGAGGATTTGTTCTCTTATATTAGTCAGGACACATTGGCAGGAGAGCCCTTTCTGTGGACATTGCTTCCAGATAACATGTGTGAGAGCTTGGATTATAAAATGTCTAGGAATGTACAGACACAGGCAAAGAGAAGGCCTGCTTTGAGGGGAGGTTGGAGAACCTCTTCACCATAAGGCCTGCACGTGAATATTCTCAAGAACTCTGGAAATCAAAACAACATTGAGGCCTGCTCTGCCTTTTGCATGCATTTAAATGCTTACATTTGTACTCTGCAAAGTGTTATCTGCATGTGGCATTTTGGTATACAATCCAAAGCCAGCTCTGCAGATTTATGCAAGCTAATGAGACAAACTCACCCTGTGGCTCCACACAACACCATGTCCTGTCCTCGTGTGTCAGGTGCCAGGTTTCCATGACACCAGCTTAGAATCCATCAGATTTCTCACCCAGATCCTATGGGATTGTGTTTCTAAATCTGGAGCTCAGTGAGAGGTGGGAAATGTTGTTTCTTGTAAAAGAAGCTGTCCTGGAGGGAGAGTTTTATTGCCTGCACACACAATCTGGACAGAACAACAGACAGACAGTACTGCATAAGGAGGTGGGACAAGTCTCGGCCCTCCAAGAATCATCAGTTTTTCAGTTAAACCAAATCAATAGAATACTTACAAGGGAGTACTCACTCTTTTTCTTAATTTCTCTTTCTGTTCATCATATGTTAGCCATACTTTTTTTTTTTTAATAACTTGACTGCTGGTGGGTTCAGCATGTAATAGGACAGAGCTCCTTTCCTGTGGGATTTTTGGTCCTGTGTATTTAGAAAGGCAAAGACTGACAAAAAGGTGATATCATCTCCAAGTCCAGCGCAGTGCCTATTTAATGTCTGGTTTGTATGTGCTTTAAGAATATTTTCTAACTCTTCACTTGTTTGTTTAGAATCCAAACTAATTCTAAACAAACCCCTTGTTTTGTCGAGATCAGATTGCAGACGCTGGATACAAATGTAAAATGAAGCTCAGATCCTGTTTGGGTTTTCTGTTTGTTTGCTTGTTTTTAGCTCTAACACTGGGAAGCTTTTAGGGATGTTAAAAACTAAAGCAAATACACACAAAAAAATAAAACCAACTAAGAGTTGTGATATCCTAGTGCAAGCATGAAGAGGGATCTCTGTTCTATCAGTACAAAGTAAAAAAACAAGGCCTCCATGTTCATTTCCTTGTAAAGTGTTTGAAGAAACACCCATGAAGAAACAACTCCCATTTGAGAAAATACAACTATAGAAAGTTTTTGTGCATTGACAGAATGCACAACACATTCTGGTGCAAATCTTCAATCCAGTAATGCTTCTTAATAACTCTCTGGCGTATGGGAGAGAAGCATCAAAAAGGTGATCCTGTATTTGTTGTTGATGCTATTAAGATCAGGCCCTGTTTCTTGTGAGACAGGTTTCTAAGGGAGCAGCCTAGCAGCAGCTCTCTTTTCAGGGAATAACTGAGCCTGGAAGGGGCCTTTGGAGGCTCCCTGGTCCAACAGGCATGTTTAGAGCAGGTCCAACTTTGAAATTAGATCCAGAGACAAAGGTAACTCGGGCTGCTCAGGACTGTGTCCAGTTAAGTTTTAAACACCTGCAAGCATGGAGACTCCTTGACCCCCCTATGCACCTGTTCCAGTCTGTGACCACTCTCATGGTGAAAAAAAATTCCTTATATCAAATCGGAATTTCCTTGGTGGCAGCCTGTGTCTATTGCCTCTTTCCTTTTACTGTGCATCTCCAGAAGTTTGGTTCTGTCTTCTTTAAAAGTACATATAGATGATGAAAATCCTAAGATCTCACTTCACCTTCTCTTCTCAAGACTGGACAGATCCAGTTCTCCCAGCTTCTCACCTTATGCTCCAAATACCACCAAGTCAGCAGACTGGTCCCTTCATCCAAAGCAAAAACTCAAATTAATTTGCACCAGATATGTTTCAGATTTCAAGACATCAGTGAAAGCTGGACACGTGGGGTAAATTATTCCCATGTTCGAAGGGAAACATGTTGGCACAGACACAAGATACCTCATTGCTAATGTAATTTTTGGCAGGTATGTTCACTCAGACAAGTTTGTTAGATGCCAAAAGCAAAGCATAGTGTAACCTATATTTCTCACATGTGGCCTCACAAGCAGCCCTGCGTTCAAACTTCCAGTCAGCCTGTGTTGTCTTGGCTTTTCTCCTGCCACATAGCAATGCACATCTGAGAAGAAAATTCAGTAAACTGTTTGGAAAATAGCAAAAGAAATAATTTTTGAGTACTCCTGTAACTTCTGACTAGAATTTCAATTTAGTTGTATGAGTTTCCAGAATGATTCCTTTTATTCCAAAATATTCAGAAATATTTGAAAAAAAAGGTATGGTTTGAATTAGTATGCAGTATGATTCTTCACTGATTTCCTAGATAAAATTGATTTCAGCTTATAAAAATCCTTTCTGGACCTTGTCAGTCACCAAGTCTTATCTCTTTTCTCCATTGTAACCTGTCTTCATTGCAAACAAGGTCTCGAAGACACTGTGATGACAGATTGAATGTCCAAACAGAGAAAACAAAAGCTAATTGTGTAGGAAGTTTACTTTGTGGGGTTTTTTAGGTGGATTTTTTTTCCCCCCCTCACAGGGTCAAATGGGCCTTTACTTGAATGAATTTAATTGTTTTTAAAAGTTTTCTTTCTATATGCCCTGCTGGCTATCTTGGTTGTCTTTCATGCCAGGTGGTATTGGGAAGTGTTTTCTCAGGCAATTTGCTGACATAACACCAGCTTGGATGTGACTGGCTGGAGGTTTTCTTGTATTCTGTGCATATCTCTCTGAAGCGATGCACAGCCAACAGACTCTCATGACTATATAAATATAGTATCTCCAAACTTACTTATGGCAATTTGCAGTTGCCATTAACACAGTTGCTTAAAATTGCCATTAGGGAAAAGGACAATGATGTGTTTCTCTTGCTGACAATCTTGGCACCTGTGATTTGTTTTCTCCTAAGTGTAATACCTCAAAGTCATTTTTAGCAAAGTTGATCTTCTAGTTTTGGACACACGGATAGTTCTGGAGTGCTTTATTGCCTTTTTATATCCCACTATTTCCATACTAGTCAAGAGTCCTGAAGTACAAGACCAGGCCATGAATCTGCTGGCAGTATCTCCTTACTTGATTGCTATCTGTACACTTTTTGCCTTTCCTTTTCTGTTGTTCAAATCATTCATTAAACAAAAATTATTTCCAGGATGAACACTTAAAGGATACATCAGATACCAGTTCCTCTGTAGGAATGGTTTGGCAGTGAATCCCCAATAGATGTTCTTCAGTCCGTTGTAAACATACTCTGTGATGCTCACACTTAAACCAGTACTTTACTTAACTTGGATCAAGTTGTGTACTACCTGTCAAAATACTTATTCAAGATGAAATATATCTACCGCTCTCCTGTTACTTACTAAACCTATTAATCTATCAGAGACAGAAATTGGACTGGCTTGTTATTTTATTCTTCTGGTTATTTTTATCATTGTTTTATTCCAGTGGTTGAAAGATTTTTGCTTTACCATTTGCTTCAGATCCTTTTGAGGACTTGAGTGGCTTGTGATTTCAACAGTCATTCTGTGATTCCTTCCTCTTCTATTCTTCTTATCCCTGCCCTGTGTATACTCTCAAAGGCAATCTCCTATGGTTTAAAGATCACTTTGATTAATTCCTGAATTGGTCTAAATCAGATTTCATGAAGCATTGCTTATTTGGAGATATCTGTCTTGTCTAAATAATCTGTCTGTCTTTTGTCCCCTGGTCAGCATTTATTTCCTTTGGCATCTATAGGGGAAAAAAGTATTTTTTTAAATAAGAATTGATTTCTCTAGCTATTTTGCAGGTCTAAAATGTGGACTATCAAACAAGTAACTGTCATTACTCTAAAAAAGGTGGTATTTATCCTATTTTTAGAAGAGCTGCTACAGTGACTTGTCTGATATTTCACAGCCAGTCAATGGTAAAGGAATAGCACCCAGAAGTTCTTGACTCTTTCTTATGATATTCAGCACTCAGACCCTTCATCATGGGTGAGGACCTAGTTGTGCTAAATTCTGTGCAAGCAAGGTGATCCTGTCCCAGAACAAGTCATGGAGAAAAATATATGACACAAGGCAGACAATATGGGCAGAAAAAGAGGAACACTACAGGAAAACCTGGAAGACAACAGTAGTTTGTAAGATAAACAGCAGAAAAGAACTTGGCCCTAAATTCTCCTCTCAAGTGTTCCTAAAAGAACATTCTGTGAGTGTGCGAGATCAGTGTGTGCTTAGTGATGCTGACTCTTTTTGAGATGAACACAAACGAATTCATGCTGTGGAAACTGCAGTTACTGAGTTTGACTGATGGAAATTTCTCTTCTAGCACCTTTACAAACAAAATTACCATCTAGGCCTCATTGTACACAATTTACATGTGTGCTATTCCATCAGCCTTCCGAAGAGAACTAGAAATATAGTATTCATTCTTGTATATTGTGAAAGGACTCAGATGGAAATCTTATGTTAGTAGAACATCTCAGGTGTCTGTATATAATTCAGCATACAAAGTCACAAGACCTAGAAGCAAGCTCAGATGGCTAACACCCTCTCCGCATTTCTGTGGCCTATTGCGCTAGTTTTGTGCATTCTTGTATTTTCTTTATGCATGTTTTGATTCTCATTCAGGATTCACCCATCTAAAAGGAATATACTGAGCTTGTACACACACAGTGAATGTGTATGAATCCTACTGTTCAGCCTCTATTTCCTGTCATGTGTTTAAAGCACTCTGACCTGCTTTGGCAGTGTGCAAAGTAAATGAATCCAGGGTAAATGAGAATCTAAACATTTTGTCTTGGTGGGATAATTACAAAATTTTTCTTCTTGTACTGTCACTTGAAACTGGCAATTAAAAAAAAAATTACAGAGGGTTTTTTGTTGTTGTTTGTTTGATTGGTTGGTTGGTTTTGTTTGGTTTGGTGGTTTTTTTACATTTGTGGTATACAGAAGTAAATCTAGGAATATATAAGCTGGACTTGAGGAACCATCCTCCAGCTTACCTTTCATAATTCTGTAGTGTTTGTGAGGACATAGGATCCTGTGGAATTGAGGAGAAAGGACTGAGACGGTGACGAATACTAGTGAAAAGACTGGTTGACTTATTGCTATGAAGACAGATTAAAATATCATAATACACAGTTACTCATTATTTTAGGGCTGTGTATATATAGGTCACTGATGTCTAGATAACATGGATGTATATAGAGCATTACATTATGCTATAAACATTCCAAGGTATGAAAATCTGGAAGGGAGCTCACAGAGAAGTTAACGATGTAACTGCCTACTTGTTGATTGGTTCCAAAGTAAAACCTTGGATTGTATGATTCAAAGCAGTGTTCATATTATAAAGTCTCCATTACATAAATATGTGGAATATGTACAGTTACTAGACAAGAAAGTAGAATTGCTGTGCATTTATATAAGTGGTTAATTTGATGCTGTGGATGCTACATGCCTGGTTTATGTAGTATGCTTTTACCTTATAATTTTGTGAAACTCCTGTGTTACCTGTGGATCAGTTGAATTTCAAACTGATTGTAACATTTTCACACTGTGAAAGGAGGCAAAAGATTTGACATAGGGGTTTTTGTCCTTATCTTGTGCACCTCCTTTTAGATAGCAGCTATATTGGTTTGCTGACATCAGATGATTTCCAGAGTGGTACTCAAGCCCACAAATTAGATCTGCAGAATATCTATTATGCATATTAAAAGCAGAGTTTTGGATACTTGTGTAACCCAGGGTTTGGTAGCAGCATCTCTGTTCTTCGTTGACAGATTATTTGATTTGTAGCAATTCCAAACCTGGGAGTCCCTCTTTTAAGCCAAACATGCAGACTTATGCCTTCATCCCTAAGTTTCCTGCTCTGTGTGTGAAGTCTGTGGCCACCACATATGCACATGAGCAACCTTACTCATGTGAGCGATCCCATTTGGATATGCACATGTGAGGCTGCGATGCCATACTCTAAATGATCAAAGTAATCCAAATCCCAAATTCCTACTTTCATTCAAGTGCACACATAATCCTTAACATCGCAAGTAATGTTTTAATTAGGCATTGAAAGCAGTAAGTGTTAGGTTCTGAAACTGATTATACATCTAAAAATCACTTGGATTAATTAAATAATTTAATTTCTATTCATGTTCCGTTGGCTCTTTCTCTCTTTTCATTAATTTTAACCCACAAAAACTCACTAAAACCACCCTCAGTATAAGTGCATGCTCACAGACTTTGCTCTAATACCCACAGGGTGTCTGATATTATTTTCAACTTAGACCTAATTAAGAGTGTATGTTCTTTATTGAAATCTGAACATTTCTGTATATTGCATATTAATGCAGATTCTTGTTGTGTGCTGTCATTTTCAGAATATTGTTCTTGTCCCGTCTATGTCCTTAGTTTCAGGAGGCACCACATTACATTAGAGATTCCTCTCACAGAAAACAAACCTTCTTTTTTTCTTTTTTTCTTTCTACTCTATTTGCCTTGGCTTTAAAACTGCGTATGTGTACTGGTTTAAAAACGGTGTGTGATAGGGAACTGGAGCACAGTATTCAAATAGAGAAGTGTCCTTTTCAAAACTACTAGTGATGCCCTTGGTCAGAATGGGTGTTGTAGAAGCCCGGCTTTGTACAAGATGGGTCTGTTACTTATATGACGAAAATTAAACATTTGCTAAAGTGTCTTAGTGAAACAATGCCCAAAACCACAATGAAAAATAAAGTCAAATAAAAATATCTAAGCAGAAGTAGATAAGTGTATACTTGGAATAGGTGTGATGCAGCATCTGAGTTATAGTCAGGATGCTGCGTGAACAGCTCGGCCTGTTGGTCAGAGGGTGAACGCCTGTCTCAGAGAGAAGGGCTGCCTGCTCCCCACTGGAGCTCAGGGGAGTAATCCCAAATTGAGCACTGTTATACCTGGGCTGATGAAGGCACAGTCATGTCAAGATTTTGGTATGGCCAGAATAATGTGCCTGTAACTAGATTTAAAACTCAAGTACCACTTACTGTTATCAACTCTCTTCAATGGCCGTCTCCTACCATTTTAATGTTCTCCAAATCTGCATAGTTGAAGTGAAGATATGAGAAGGACCACTTATAATGGTAAGGGGGGCTGCTGGATAATTTAATTTTAGATCCAGTTTCATGGTAAGAGCCAGCTTTTTTCCCTTTCCTGACATCTTAAAGACATCATTGGGAATTCAGTGCTTTTAGCAACTCATTTTTTTAGTTATTTGGATGGAGTGGCAGTTGGAAGTCTTATTTCAAATGAATCATTCTTTGTTGCTAATATTTAGCAGGGTGACACTATTGTGTGTTTTATCCTCTGTCATTGACACAGAATGGATTTGTTTGGAGTAATAAAAGAGATTCTGATAAAATGAACAGTGCTCCTCCATGAAATTTCATTTTCAGTGTGAGATTCTTTCAGACCGGTTGATTTTAGAAACTGATTGTGGATGGGTATTGATTATGGAACAGAAGTATTTAGGATAGCTGAACACAAGAGTTATGGCCACATGATCTCCTAGAATATTTAAAGGTAAGAAAATTATATGTAGAAATTCTGAGGACACAAGGGTTACATGATTTTTATGTGGAAGTAAATAGTACTTCACTAAACAACTGTAGCAAATCCAACCTTGAATTCAGCAAGGGATTCTGCCCTCCATCATCTGGGGCTGGAGATGATTTTGCAACTCACTTGGTTAAATCTGATACAGATTACTTTCAAAAACTAAGTTATCTTTCCTGTTGGGATACTTTGGATACTCACCTGAACACACTTGTAAAAATCTGAGATGTGTTTTTTTCTGTTGGTTAGTGTCTGTCACGTAAAAATAAAAGTATTTTGGACCACTCTCCCATGTGAGTGTAAAGTCTACAGAGGAAAAAATAGGGTAGCTAAAGAAGAGTAACTTGATTCTATTTGAAGTGTTCCTGAAGCAGTATGGAAAACTGCTTGAGGGACACCTCTGTTCTCCATTGATTTATCGACCTCAGGCAAGTTGCATCACCACTCAGTTCTTCAATTCATAAACCAGAGATAATGCTCAAAGCCTTCTTTTGTCACCTACTTTCAGATCTGTTGATGAAAGGAGCTTCTCGGAAATAATAACCCTCTTATTTTCAAACTTATTTTCCTTGTTAGTGCAAATAAGTTCAAGAGTTCTGGAACCAGGAAGCCCAGTATCTCTTCTAGGCTACTCCAGCTTTTAAAGTTAAACTTGTCCTGAAAAACAGATATTTTGTAAGTCTCTCTCTGAAAAGGATTCTGAATATCTGATACATTATCTGCTTATTCTGATCCACACTCTCTTGTTCTTGGTTGGTTATCCTCTTTTATTTTTCTTTCCCCTTCTTTCCAAGTCTTGCAAAAACTCAGTCTTTGAACTTTTCATTCCTGTCAAATCATGCTGACATTGACCTAAAGGATCAGAAGCTGTTATGGGGGTGGGATAGGTGAGCAGAAAGTCTTGTGTAGCATGATTATGTAGGTCTCATATCTGTAGGGAACCAGGGCAAAAGTCATGCCCACCTTCATTCCCTTTGCATTGAAAACCAGAAGCCAAAACAGTAACTCCAAACTTGGAGCTATCTTTATCCTTAGCAAATGGGATGGAATGCTAGCCAAAAAGGGAAATAATAAGATTTACAACACAGATGGGACTGCTTTGGGCATGAATCTAACAGGTGAGATACCAATTAAAATCTTCATCACTGCATAATCTGGTTCAGTAAAACTGCTTGCTACAGAGGAAATGGGAGAAGTTATATATAGCACTCCTAATTCTGTGCAGCATTTAGCTATCCAGAGAAGAAAAAGAATATATGGTTAGCCTTAAAGGCAATAGAAAGGACAGAAATGGTCTGGTTTTCTTGTTTGCAGTGATGAAATCAAGCCTGAGCATCAAGAGAGAGGTAAGGTAGATATTTTATGGGGGAGAGGGAACCCTTCTAACGCAAAGGTTGAATGGATTAGGTGGGACCTCTGCCATTAGATGGCTTTTAAAACAGGATTATGTAAGTACCTGTCAGGAATTGAATACAAATATCCGGTGACTACAAGGCCACCTCCATTTGAACCACCTTTTCTAGGATTGTGCTACAAAGTACAGGTTGCCTTGTGAAAAACAGATAAGCAGTGATGCAAAGACTTTTGTGCACTAAGCTGTTAAGGTTTGTCTAGCTAGAGACTGACAGAGATGAAAGTTTGGCTTATGTAAAACAAACATGCTTATAGAAATACTGTCCCAAACGAGTCATTCAGCCCTCCGAGGAGGGAGAACTGAAGTCTGTGAGCATAGCCACAACTTGCCAATAGCATCAGGACTCAGAGCACTGTCAGCAGCAATATGAGCACAACTCACAGAATGGTAGCATAGGAAACACGACATAACTCTACTGACTTGCTAAAGGTTGCAAATACTTTTACCTCATCTGGGCAGCTCCCAGGCAGAGAGAAGTTTCTCATCCTTGGCTTCAGTCATGGATACTGGAAATTGATGCTATGTGAGATGAAGAAGCATCATCCATGTCATGTCCACAGTTAGGGAAAGATAGAGTATTACCCAGCAGGGAAACGAGTCACTGTTTGTTGTGAACTTGGATGACAGAATTCAGAAGTGCTACTGCAGGTAAGGGCCAGATCCCAAACCCTTACTCATGCATGTAGTCCTTATTTAATCTGTCCTAGAGTCGGGTGCTTGTTCAGCAACATAATAATTTCCCGAGATACTGACAGAAAACACTACCAGCCCAGGAGTCAGCTGTAATATCTTTGACCACTGCCCAGTAACACTTGTTCTAGCAGCAGAATTTGTGCATAGAGCTAAAATTTGGCTACGCAGCAATTCACTGCTGCTGGGGTGTTTTTCGTCTCCCCATTCATGCTGTTGCATACTTTTCCACCTGTTTTAATGTACAGTTATGGATAATTATCTAAACTTTAAGTTTTACAAAAATATATTTGCTTGAAAAGAAAGTCTTTGACTCAGCAATATTACATTTTAAAAAAATTCATTAAAAAGTTTTTATCAGAAAAATGTTAAACAAAATAAAAGGTTGATGATGTTTTATTACATCTTCTCTAATACTTTCTGGTTTGACTAAGTTTACTGAGAAAAGCCTGTAGTTTTCCAGTCAGCACAAGTACCAGGCTTACAAAAACACTTTTGCTCCACAGAAAACAGCATAAAGACTTGCTTATGGGGAAATACTAACTTGTCACATTAAACTTACTGAACTGGGAGAGAAGAGAAACCCCGACAAATCTGCAAATGGTGATGCTTGCAGTCTGCCTTGAACTCACCAAGTATGACGAACAGTGACACTGCTGTCTTAATGCATTGCTGACAGAGCTGCTGTACTCATTAACCTTTGATGAAACAAGATGTCACTTTGTTCACATCAAATGCTCCTTGATGCCAGTGCTCAGAGACTGTTTTTGTTGCTGATGCAGACATCAGCTATTGTTGAAAACATTCTCTCTCCCTTCCAGCATTTTACTGCCCATGAGGATTTATAGGTGCTGATCATTATCAATCTGCAAATGGAGCCTGAAGCCAAGAGTGCATGTTTAATTTGTGCAGCTTTTAATTATTTATTGTTTTATTAAAAGTCTTTTAAAAAATATAATTCACCTATATTTAAACACCTGAAAATGGTCAGTTCTTGGTGTGGTACAGGATGTTGTTCCCGATGTGCCAGGAACTCAAGGACACATTTGAGTGATCCCGTCATCTATTTTTTTGAGGCTACTGAAACTGGTAAAGAATTATCTACAACATTACATCTACGTAGTAGAACCATGTTGCAGTGGGAAGAGAGGCAATGAGTTGTGTAACATTCCGGTCAGCATTATGACTAAAGAGTGGTGTTGCATGGATTGGATTGGCCCTGACTGCTCCTAGCCTCTGATCTTTTCTCTAGCCTTTTATCAGCATTGCTTTCTATTATCAACATTAGGAGCCAATCTTGCTGTTCTATGTACAGTAAATATCGTGTTGTCTAGCAAGGAAATCCTGACTGACTGCCTCTAATCTGGGAGTAATTTTTGTTTAGTCTTTACTTTGCAAGATAAGTACATTTATATTGCTACGCAATAAATGAAAGCAGATCAAGAAGGAAAAGGAAAAATTTTGATTTCCTTACTGAATACATAAATTTTCAGTACTGAAACCCTGAGATCAGAGGTGCATGTTCTCACAGTTGCTTTTGTGTGTGTTATTTTAGTGAACAGAGCAATATTTACAGATGACCTCTAATGACATTCTTTCCACTTTATAGTCTTCAGTATCTTTTTCCTTGCATTAGGGGACTTTGTAGTTTTTGCATTTGATTCGTTTGATTTCAATTTTTTTTCACAATTAGGTCTGCAACCATTACAGCTGTCATGCAAATGTAACATCTTGGGAAGCAGTTGAAGATAAGTGTAGGGGCTATTCTAATTTGCAGTTGTGCAGAAGAGGAGTGTCTGATCATAGCTTGATGCTGGAATTCTAGCTAAAGGTCATGTCATCCCTCAGGGGGTGATGAGCCTTCAAAGCTTTGTGGAATAAAATAGCTCTACAAGAGGTGGTTTTTAAGAAAAAGATTTGAAGGAAGTAAGGTAAAAAAGGAGCAAGTTGTTTAGGGCATAGGAGACTTCAGACTCTTGCAGTAAGAGGAGACAGCAGAGGTGCATGTTAAAGACAGAAAGTGTAAGTAGATGAGATGCAGGCAGACGTATTTTCATGGGAAATGTAGGAAATATTATTAGTTTGCTTAACACTGAAGTGCATCTGTCCCTTATTGAGTGATGAAAGCCCAGGAGATTAACCATCCACACTAGTGCAGCTTTACAAGGTGAACATGTGAAATTCACGGAATACCAAACTTACATGAAATGTGACCGTGCCACTAAACAGCAACACAAAGGAAAGTGCATCTGAGAATACTCATGGAATACGATCAAGCATAGCTGATACAGAGTCCTTGAAAGGTGGTGGTAAATACACTCATTTAAAGACTTTCACCTGTTGCCTTAAATCATTCACAGCCCATGGCATGTCTGCCAGCACTGTGACCCCTGGCACAGAGTGCGGAACATCAAAGGCAGAAGGGAGCAGATCAGGTCTCAGGTAGATGTTGCACCCTTGTTATGGATAAAAGAAGTGACCGTAAGTTATAAAACAGGTGGAATTGGGATGTTGCAAATCTCATATGACTAACCTGACAAATAGTTCTGTTCATGTAGAAACATATAGAAGGTGCTTTAGAAAATTTTTGTTATGTTATCTCAAAGATGTGTGAAAATGTATGGGCTATACATCACAAGTTTATTAAAAGCTCTTTTTAACTTTTTTTTTTACATTTTTTTAATCCAAGAAAGATTTACAGTCTCTGACACTACCTGTAATCCCAAAGGAAAATAAGATTTTTAGTTTAGCTTTTATCAATAAGGTTAATTTTTTTTGACTCTGACACTACCTGTAATCCCAAAGGAAAATAAGATTTTTAGTTTAGCTTTTATCAATAAGGTTAATTTTTTTTTGAGATACATTACCATGCCATGCAACATCTCTGCTGCCACACTGCTTATAGTCAAATATTTACTGTCAGGCATGGTTTTCTACTGAAATGGCTGTTTTCTCTGGATACATACACGTTACTTCCCTTCTCTAAATGTGCTTCATTTGTTTTTAGGTACAACATGTACAGACTGGTTTTAAAACATTAGAAATTGCTCCCTGGAAATGAACTGTAGTTAAAATGGAAGACAAAGTCATTTATAATGAGAGCCAACAAGTCTGGAAATATACGCTCTGGGTATCTAGTATCAGGCCAATTTCAGTAATGTTCATTTGACTATGTCGTGTATAATCTGTGGTTATTATACCAGAAGAAGTCTGTTAGGAGTGTTTATCACTTCTAGTCACCAAATCCTATCACCAGAACACTTTTTGAACAAGAATAAAAACACTTTTGCAAATCCTTTTCAGAGAAAACAATATGTAAGGAATCTTTCTGAACTAAGGAAAACGATAAGATTAAACACATTCATGATGATGTTGATAATGCCAGTCTGATGCAGACCTTAGGGTTTTCCATAAGGTTTTAGACATTACTGACTTTGGAGAACATTATTTGTCATCCTAATACAGGGTCCAAAGAAGTCTGTGCTTTCACAACAGTAACAGTGATTGCAAAACCAGAACCATTCCCAAGCCCCCACTGTAACAAATATCTGCTCTCTATGCTAATACAGACTTACATCCTGTCTGCCTTACTGACAAAACCCCTGTTGCAGTCCTTTGAACTTTCCATACATGAGTGTCCTCAGGGTTAAAATTCTGTTCAGCAGAGAGTTATTGGTGTTTGGGATGGATTTTCAGCATTTTCAGTCTTTTAAAGTTGGTAATTATTTAAATTTTTGTAAGATTTACTTTATTTGGTTGCTGTTTACTTTTCTGGTGGTAAAGGGGAGGGGGAACAGGGAAAACTTTATCGTCTCCTCTGAGTGGGCAGAACCTGTCTGTGAACCTTTTTGAAAAGTGATTTCAATGAGTCAGAAATGCTTTCTCTAGCATTTCTGTGTACTTTCTCCCAGGTTTTGGAATCCAGTGTGTATCACAGAAGCTCAGGTTTCATAGTGCCCTTGAGCAGAGTGTGTTTCTAAGACAAACAGCAGCCTGATGGTTGCACTGAAATGCAACACTGCATAGTCACACTGAGATGAGAAAGCTGGATGAATGCCAGTGGAATGTGGGCCTGGTGGAAATGTGGTGGTCTCTGCTGGGAGAGAGGGAGAAAGGGCATTTTCTGGAAGCTGGAAATGTGTGATGTTCACATTCAGCTCCAGAAAGAGTCAATTATGGTAATCAACACTTATTTGTGTCACCATGGCCAGGTGCTCACTTGACAGGAAGCAACAATATTTTCTGTAAAATTAGAAGTAAAAAATGCTGTATTTTGAAAATGCCACTGCTACCCCTCCATCCAGACAAAGACTTCAGACCACTTTTTGGAAGATGTCATTCAGCGACAGAGGAGATCACATATTTTTTCATGCTTGAGAACACTTACTGTTTTCAATCAGCTTGATTTTGGTATTTCCCATGGTAATGAGTCAAGACCTCTTCCTCCCCAAATAAATTTCCTTACTGATTTAAGTTATCCTAGCCTGGCTCAGTATAAAGGAGTGATGGTGTATAGTGGTGTGCAGTGATACTTTTGTCAGTAGACCATGTGGGAGCAGTTCCAGTAGACCTCTGATTTATGTCTGTGAAGGTTGAAAGGTTTTCTGTCCTAAGAAAGAGAAACATGATCTTGAAATAAATACAATGTTCAATATGATAAGTTAGGTTTACTGGTTTTTTTCCACCAGCTAAGGGTAAGATATAATTTGTCATTGTTCCTTTTCCCTATTTCAGCCACTGTTGCCATAGCCATCAGAGAGGACAAGAGGACATAGATGTAAAGGGTAGGGGAGAAATTTGGTGCCTAAAATATGGGCAGAAGTTTTAAGCCCATGTTCATATCCCAGGGCACCGAGTTGGGCTGCTTTCCATACTGTAGTCAGAGCTGTTGGAAGCTGCGAGTTTTGCCTATTGCCAAAACTGTATTTGAAATGCCATCTTGTAATTTTTCATCATCTCTTTTCACATCACTGCTGATTATTGTTGATATTGGCTTGGAAAAGGAGATGCTCTCCTGTATAATCATGCAACCACCACAGTGTTCAAACCTCGCCAGGGCAACCTTTCTTCCTGCCGTGCTCTGCACATTTTTGCAACGACTGCTCTTGTAGTACAGGCGAGTTTCAGGGCTTAATGGGTTGGTGCCCACAGACCCAAACTCTTGGCAGGAACAGTGAGGTTAATTACTTTCTATTAAGGTGATGTCCTGGCTCACAGAGACTTTTCCTGGTGACTTCAACACAGCTTGGATTTCACCCTTCAAATACCAGTGACTGTGCAACAAAAGAATGTGTCCTGCCAATTTGTGAACCTTTGATTTCGGTTGCTGTTGCCCTACTTAGCGCTCTGGGCCGGCTTAGCGGTGTCTGGCAGCCGAGTGCTGATCCTCCCCACCTCCTGGGCTTGGCTTCCCCCGGCCTGCAACTAATAACCAATGTATTATTTTATTTACTGACTAGTCTAATCTCTAACTATACTGGTCTGTGTTACCGGACACTTTTGTCTGTTGTAGGAACTTCACATTTTATTTTGGAAACTTGGCTAGTGGCAGTCTAACCACAAAGGCTAGGAATAGGAATAGTAGCATATGTGCACTTTAGAGAACAGTTGGACAAAATTGCAACAAATCACAGAAATTCTGCATATCTCACATATGCAAGGAAGTTTCATTTTTTTAATTGTCATTAGTCCTGCATATCTCAAGGACACCATGTCAGCTATTTTAAGTAGCCAGTGCATAGCCAGTTACATTTTATTTGTTTTGGGGGTGAAAAAGAATTTAAAAAAATATATTTTTAAAGATTTTTAATTATCTGTGAAGGTTTCTGAAGGATATATTTTTACTCTTTGATGAATTATCAAAGGTTCTTGATCTCATGATTAAAAATTTTGTTCAAGATTACAAAAACAGTTAAGACAATTCAAGTAAATATTCTCATTGACTTTAAGGAAGATGATTACCAGCAGTAATCATGTGGAAAAGAGTTTTCTGCACTAGCTCTCAGTTGAATTTAAACTTCAGATTAGTATCCACTGGAATCAACTGGAAAGCTTTCCGGAGCAGGGAGTGAATATAAAACTGAGGATAGTCTTGAGGACCAGGCCCACATTAAATAATTCTACTCCCTAAATACAAACAGCTGAAGGTTTCTGGATAAGCCAAGACAAACACCTTTCTTCTGTACTTTTTTCCTTGCCAACCAAATCTAACTTTCAGTAATTCATATGATAAATGCTGCTAAAGTGACATGGAAGTGCAATATATCTGAAAATGATATGTCACTTCAGCCTATAGTTGATACAGTCTGTTTCTCATTGTAACATGTACTTAATACATATCTAGTCCCAAGTGCTGCTCAGCTTGTTCCACTTTTTTTTTAATTTGTAGTGTATAGAGACAATCAAGGCATTATGTTCTTTCCATAAGGTTTTTCCTTTCATAGCACAAGGCTGGAATGGAAATAATATGAGAGGGAAAGTGTGCTTCACTAATGCCAGGAAAAGAAAAGTACACAAAATTAAAGCTTTTAATTTAAAGAACACAAAACTTAAAGTTAAAAAATCAGATAACTTCCTCTGATTTTTGGATACCTGGGACCAATTTTCAAATGCAGATTTTTCCTTTAAAAAAGCCCCAAACCCAACAAACAAAAAAAAAATCCAAAAAACCCCCAACCAACAAAACAAACCCAAACCAAAAAGTAGAAGCAGCATAGTCTCCACAAATGTCCTTTTAATGCCCTCTCCTATTACCTTACTGTGATGGACCTCTTCTTCCCTGGTCTTTTTACTCCTACTGACAAGTAATCTTAGCCTGCTAATCCTGACCCCTAAACTCTGCTACATTATAATTAACTTTCAGTGTCTCATGACTCTGATTTTTATGTATTAAATGCATGCCTTGTTATCCACTCAGTGCTGCTTAAGACACTGGTTTCACAAAGAATGAAATCCAGTGCTTGGGAGAGAGTTTATTCATCCATAAGACAAATAAACCCTATTTCCAGGACTTAAGTGACATTAGAGGTTTGTTGATATTGAGAAATTTAATCTGCCAAATGCTTAAAAAATTACTTTCCAACTAAATTCACAGACTTGCCTTAAATCTCCACTGATTTAGATTGTAAGGATATTCTTCTCATTTAACTTAATGGATTTAAAAAAAAATATTGCCTAAACTATTGTAATTTTTATTTTGGGACACAAGTCAGCTGGCAGGTACTCCTTGCAAGATTAGTTTGTAAGGTGATGATTTTCCACAGAAAAATCATGAGCCTGTTTATGAAACAGAAAACTTTGAAATCAGTAACGTTCCCATCCAGAGAGAAACTGAATGACTCACGGGATAAAAGAACTTTCTTACACTTGGAATCAAATTCATCGTGTTTAATACTGGAATTACTGAAAGACTCAAAATCAAAACTTCTGGGACAAGCAGAGCAGGGAGGGCAAGATCTTACATTTCTTAAAGCATGTGCTTCAAAAACAACCTTTTTTTCTAAATAAGTCAGTTTGTTGTTTTTCCAGGGTTTGATGAAAACAAACAAGATTCAGATATTTAATATCTTGTTTCCATGAGAAATAACAAGTTATCTTTAGAACAGCAGATGTTATTTCTTCAGATGAGAAAGGTGCACTTTAATTCACTTTTGCTAAACAGACTTTTGGCTTTATTGGCAGACTGTCAGGAAAATTGAGTGAAAATGACAGTTTGTTGCTAAAGTGCAAAAGACTTGGATTAAAAAACATGTCCACCAGAAATCCATTTCAAGCCATCCGTCTGGGAGTTTTTCCATGGCTTCAGTTAAAGTGAAAAGGAGAGAACAAGGCCGAAAATTCAGAAAAGCTCCACTCATTCACTGGTCATAGGAAAAGCTGACTATATCCATTTATTGCAAAATATTGACCTATCTTGTCAAATGCACCCCTTCTAAAGGGCTTGAAAGAAAGAGCGGCCTCTTGAAAAGCTGTGATCCAGCTGTGGATGCTGAAAAATTGAGGCTTTCATTGGTAGGGTCAATGAGAATCCTAAGGATTGTCTGGGGAAAAGGACAATCAAGTTTATCACTTAAATTCAAGAAGGTCCAAAAGCAGCCAAGAAGTGAGGGGACACTTCTGTGGGCCCACAGGAGCAGGTGGCCACCACCAAAGGTCAGCAGAGCCTGTTGGTACTGACATGGGCTGAGTCTACCTCTCTTTGAAAACGGAGTTTTTGCTTTTTGGGGAAAAGCAAGAACAACTCTGTTTACTGCAAGTAAGAAACAGAGTAAATAAATAATGTGAGCCCTGGGCAGGGTGGGAGCTGGTGAAATGCAGCCCAGCCCCAGGTGTGCAGGCAAGAGGTGTGTACAGGCAGAGCACCGAGCGCTGCTGGGTACAGCTGGGAGCGAGAGGGCCACCAGCACAAGGGCCGGTTGGATTGTCAGCTCCTGGATACACCATCTTCTCAGGCAAATCCAGGGCTTAAACTGAAGGGAAATTGCATTGTTACAAATCTTCAAGGTGTGGGTTGAATGGCTGTAGGACAAAAGGCATGGGGAGTTCTCCTTTCTGCCGTTCCCCACTGGCCACTCTCCCTGCCCCATCTCACTCTTGTGAAGTGCCCACTTGTGAGGGTTCCTTTCTTGTGGAAGGCAGAGAGTTGTCCAGGCTCTAAACATTTCAGATATTAGAGCAAATCTCTCTTGTATGAGGCCATTAAATTCTCCTGAGAAAGAGAAATGACATTAGTCTCCTGCTGTTTTATACCTCTGTGGCTGAGAACACTTTCGATAAATGCTTCAGACAGTTGTGTCTCTTCAAAAAGAAGGTGAATGCCCACGAGCTAGCTACTTTGACTTAAACTGAGCTCTGCCTAAAAGAACCATGGCACTTGTAAGCATGATTGGTACTTAAATCTGCTATCCTTTAGCCAGCAAACAATGCACACAAGAGCCACTTAATTTTTGGCAAAAACAAGGGTCTGTGTTGGTGGTTTGTTTGGGTTTTCTTTTTTACTGTAACCTTACTTAAAAGAAGAGTAGCATCTATGGTAGTGATGTACGGGAATTGTCTTAGAAATTTTGAGAATAAATTCCAGCTCTGCTAAATTCTCTGGATTAGGAGTGACATGAACAAAAGAGAATGTGGATTAAAACTTTGTGAGTGACATAAAGCCTGTATTTCTGAATCTAAAAATAAAATGGGAGCCACTAAACAGTAAATGTGTTGTAGTGATAAAGAGCCTTTTTTTTTCCCCCTGTGTGTATGAAATCACATGAAGGCTGGTATTACTTTATATCTTTTGCCATTGCAAGCTATTGCCAAAATGCTGGAGGTGTAATATAATCCACCATAATTACATGTTTTGAGATAGAGCATTCCTTAGCTATTTATATGGATTGAAACTGCCTTTGAATGCTAAAAGGCATTCCAGTCATAATAGTAAACTAATTAGCAATTAATACTGTGCTATGGTTTAAGAGTCAATTTCTGTTGTACTTTGCTGCTAAAATACAAATATTTAAGTAAGCTATGAATGATTTAATGGAGTTTCGTCTCATTAGTGTGATAAATTCTTTGTTCCTTTACAAACAGAAGAAAAGTGTCAAGGAATAACAATTAAAGGAAAGTAGTATTGGGAGCAGCACTAATTTGACAAAAAGTCATTACTTGTTTGCAGACTTGTATTTATCTGTGGCAATAACTACAAAAGGGTAGAATCAGATCTTTAAGCTCTGCATTAGCAAATAGGCCAAAGGTTTTTTTTACCTCTCTGTTAAGGTGTTGGAATCCTGGAATGGCTAGACAGACCATAAAACAATACCTCACAAATTTGTCCTTATATAGATCTATTCTGGCACCTTTTTTTTTCTAATGATAGGTTAATGTGTTTGGTTTCCATCAGCTGCCAAGTATGAGTACTGCTCTGAACTGTATCCAAACTGAATAGGTCGAAACTAAGATATAAGTCTATTTTTTTTCCATTTGCTTCAGTAGGCTTTGGATCAGATCCCTATTGAATCTTCAAAGCTGAATTAGAAATCTTGTGTAATCATACCTCCTTGTATCCCTTGAGCTGATTCCAGCCCTACAGCTGGTCTATGTAGAGATTTCTGATAGCGTAGAACAAAAAGTGAGCCCGGCGAGATTCTTTGAGTTTGTTAAAGTTTCCAGGTTGTTGATTTCTGATGATCTAGAGAATGGAATATAATGCTGTGTTTTCACTGGGTGATTTTTTTAGAGCTACATTTCTTTTTTTTAATGAAGTTACCATTCTTTGCTGTTATATTCAAATGACAGGAAAATTTGGGTTTATGGGTACATTTGGTAACTCTCTGACTCCCAGCACTGACAGTCACTGAGCATCCAGTCTGATTTATTAGTAAAGGTGATCCAACAGGCAGGAGGAAGGCAAGAGCTTCAAAATAAAACTTTTAGAAATATGTTTTCTTCATGCTCTATTTGCAGATATGACTCGGAAGACTGGCAGAAAGAGATGAAAGAGAAATTTCTTTCAAAACTCTGTCTGTCAGCTTAAGTTACAAGTCCCTTTTTGTAAAATATTTTTGGTTAAAGTGCTTAAATAGAAAACTTGCATTGACAGTATCTTTTTCATAAGTGCCCTTCTGCTTAACAAAATGGGTTCTTATCAGAGAACAAGACTGTCCTTGCAAAATTTGCTTGATTTTTTTTTAACACCTTGGCTGGAGTTCCTACATGCCAGCCAACTCTTCAAAGATCCCCAAAAAATTCCTTGAAAGGGGAGTCCCTCTCTAAGCAGGTCACAGAAACCCAGCTGAAAACACCCAAAATAAGAATTTGGAGTCTGGAGACTTTTGGAGGATGTTGAAGGAAAGGAGTGAAATGGGAGAGTGCACAGATGTTGTCTTCAAAGGTCTGTAGTAAATGAATTTTGGCTTTCCAAGAAAAACACACAGACCTGTGTTATTCGCAGCTAATGTCATTCAAGATATTCCTAGTGAAAGGCAAAACTGCTCACATTTAAATCTTTTCCACATTTCATTATAGATTGGAAAATGGTCCAAGTTTTATGAGGAAGGGGAAGAAGAACTACTGAGGTACACATATTTTTTAGTTAGAAATTTTCCAGTTTGGGGTGTCCCCTCCAAAGCATGAAAAATGCACACCTCTGAAGTAAAAGCAGTTTTTCTCTCCCCATCCCTGCTTAGCAGAAAGGAAAACATGGAGACCATGAAACCACATCACTGAACAGAAAAGGATTAGCTCATAAATGTGAAACTTTCTCACTGTGCAGCATCCAGCCCCCAAGAACTGAGGTTTCTATGGGGTTTGCACAAATCCATGGTGCTGTGCTTCAGTCTGCCCCTTTCTCCTCTCTTGCTGAGGAAGTGGCAGCAGTGTCTGGCTCTGCAGGGCTTCAGCCACCTGCCTGCCTGCCCCCACCACACCACAAATCCCACAGCCGTGGGGCCTGCAGGACCCCACACGGCTTGTGGCTGCAAACTCCTGGGGAAACCAGTGGTCCAACTGCTGTGCTAATTCACTGGTAGCTATGATGGCACTGCTGTAGTCCCACAAGTGCTGTGACCAGCTGCAGAGGACCCCCGTTGTTGCTTCACAAGCTGAGGAGGCTCCTGCATATAGCTTCTCCCTTCTTCCAGCCTAGTGACCAGCTTTTGGGTTAGGGGTGGATGGAATTCAGAGGAAATACCAGCAGAGTTCAGTTGCTCCAGTGGTCCATGCACTGGCTTGGAAGTCATGGAAATGTAGCTCCTTTGTTCTTCAGCTTCTTGGCTCCTATATGTGTGCTTGAATATATTTTCATGTCGGGCTTTACCTGTCTTATTTGCTCATGTTCTAAAAGCTGAGATCTCAGAGGTATTTTGGCATTGTTAGACACTTTGGCAAGTGTTTAAGGATGCTGGAATTCTCTGAGGCAAGGATCCTGCTCGTGTCCTACAGAGGACTGTCTACATGGCGCAGTGTAGAGTTGTGCAGATAAACTAAGCCTGTTCCTGGCGAGCCTGCTTGCCTGCCAGGAGCTGCTTGTCTGTGTCAGTGACTCCAGCCAGTGCAGGCTATTGCTCATCGCAGCTGGTTAGGCCAAACTGTGTGCCAGAAACATGCCTACACCTCTCCCAGTTTGCTTGAGTGTCACTTGCAGGACTACACTGTGTCACACACCCCTTCAAGTAGAACACCTTATCCAGTAAGTCCCTCCTCTAGTCTAAGGAGTGGTTCTGTTATACAAGTAATAAAAACATTTTGATATGATACACTGCGGTGAGACACTAGAAATTCTAATGTGGGAGTGTAACAGGTAATAGCATACTTTCCATTCAAGTTTTTAAATTAAATTGAATCAAAACATGCATTCATCCTGCTTGTCAGTCTGAGGCACTGTAACATGGCTCTGATTTCTAACCTGGATTTAAAGTTTTGTCCTCAATTAGGTTATCTAATTTGCTTCATTTAAACTTTACAGGAAAATGAAAAGCAGATGTTTCCTTTGTTGAGCACCTATTGTTATGCTTTCTTTTCTATTTTAAGTTATAGTCACAGCATTTTTGAATAATGAACCAGGACCCCCTCTTTGTTCTCAGCAAAGTCGAACATACAATAAAGGACTGGAGGACTGGAATGAAGCTGATTCTCCTGGCGGTTACTGTCGTAGTAGATAAAGCTCTCCCATAAACGGGAAAGGGAAAGGCAGCTCCAAACCTTTATTTATCATCAGTGTGTCTTAGTGGTACTTGTAATTTCCTGTGGCTATTATGACTAAGTAAAAAAAAAAGTTCCTGGAATAAAGGAGCAGAAGCAGAGATCTGGCCTGAGAGCACAGCAATAGCATCCCAGATAAACATGAACTCTCTTCACAAAGTTGTGGAGCTCTCCGAGCACAGAACTGTGCAAAATGTAAGAAGAGTCATAGTATCACTTGGCTGAATAGTGATTTGTTTTTCAGTTCAGATAGGGTGGCAGGCATTTACTTTGCATTCTATTTAAATTCTGTGTTAGTCTTTTGTGAAGGTCAGTGAGTGATCACAGGCTGCAAAGAACAAAAACTCATGAACTTGAGACAATGACAAACCAGCCAATGTAAATTGTTTTGAAATCATTCAGAGTTTGAAATTACCATGTTTGTATAGTCATACAGTTATCATAATCAAAACTGTAGATACTTTATGATTAAAGAAAGAAGTAGATTAATTCAGTGCATTCATCTGAAACACAAGAGCTCAGGGCTTGTCTTGGAGAGCCTTAACAAAGCACTAAAGAGTCCCAAAACTGGGATCAGCATGAAGCATCCTGTTACTGAGTGAAGAAGGAGTTTTTGGAATAGCCTTTTTTTGATTGTTGCAGAAGAAGAGTGAGCATTCATGCTATAGGAAGTATTTTCTGAGAATTCCTGCAGGCTGAGGAGTTCTTAGTCATGCCAAACATTTGATTATTATACTTTTTATGTTGATTTTCCACTAGCAATGGGTAAATTTAATAGAGGCCAGCGGTTTCATACATTTTAGTAAAGGATGTTTATTAAAACCTTACCCAAAGTTCTGTGAGATTGAAATCTTCTGAGATTAGATATTTGAAAAAGTGTTGCTTAAGCTGCAGGAAATTGGGTGTGATCATTTCATTATGAACCAATTTGATTGCTGGCTATCTCTTTGTAATTCAAGCAAAAACCTGCCAGAAGATTTACTAAATGATGCTCTAGATGCTGATCTCAGTCCCGTGATATAACTCACCCCACTGATTTCAGTAGGAGTACAGCAGTACCGGGACCATCTCCTCTTTGTGAGAGGACTTACTGGGCTGTACAGCTAGCACCATTGCAGAAGTCTTTAGGGACAGGGAGCAGCACTTGTAACTGATGAAATTCTACTTGCCTTACTAACATCACAGTCATGGTATTGAAATGGTGGTTTTCTCAGCCTGCTGTGGTTTGAAACACTAGCTTTAATTTCACAGCAGTTGACCTTGATCACGCAAGACAATAAGCAGCAACACTGTGGAAAAGTCCCAGAATACAATTCTCTTTAAAAGAAGCAAAACAAATCTGATCCGCTGGTAATCTTAGAAGGGATTTAATCTAGCAGGAGAGATGACGGCTTTAACAGGAGTGTTTAAAAACTTCTACTCATATGCCAGTCCTAATGATTTTCAAGTACAAATAAGCACTCATATCACTAAATTCCCAAGTAACTTCCCCGCACCTCCTTCTTGAAAAGCCTTAACTTTTAAGAAATGGCCTTTACCTATAGATAAATACTGAATGTGGTTGGGCTATGAGGCTTGCATTCATCTAGACTGGATTCATATATGCACACATTTTTTACCACAGCACATGCATGAATAAGCAGCTGGAAGGTTATGTAAATACCACGTTCCTATTCCACTCCTTTTTAAAGCACATTCCATGCTTGTGAAAGCTGATGGTCTGGTGAGCAAGAAAGGCAATACAGTTCTGTAGCCTTATATTCTGCTTTATAATGGCAGTGCAAACATTTTTCCCCACCTGGTCTCATTAGCATGGGTGAATGAAAGGGGGAACATTTCTACAGCTCATAGTCTCATTCTTATGCTGTGCCATTATTAGCATACAGTGCAGCATGCGGGTAATCTGATTTGGGGGAAAGGGAAGTGGGTTTCCTTGCTTGTTCCCTCTGTCTGTGTGTGCACAAGCAACTGACAGGCCAGCACACTGAGGGTCTCATTTAGCAAACCTTCCTCTCTGCTCCAGCCTGCCCGTGCTGGTGAGGCTGCTCAGAACGTGCTTAACTGTATTCAGATGTTTAAATTCAAAAGGATTTGAACATCTGCTTCTCATTAAGTACATGCTTAAGAGCTTTGCTGAATCAGGGCCTTAGCCATTAGGAAACAAACAGAGACCACCAACTTCTTTTACATATACTCTTGAAGAGTGTTCGGATAGATAGTAATGACTTTCAGTCAGTACTGCCCAAAGTTGGCTTTGAACTGCTGACCTAGAGGTGAAAGGCTTGTATCCTATTACCAATCCCTGGGGCAAACCAGACTTACTTGTTTTCAAATATTAATGAATTAAGTCAAGTCAAAAATGTAGCCCCATTGATTGCCTTTTCCCTGTATTTTTCCTATGTCAGCATCAGTAACTGATGCTGCTGTAGAAAATCTTCAGGAATCAGAGACTTAATAACTGAAACAGTTGGTTAGTTTTAAAAAATATTTAGAAATGGACCTTTCCACAAATGTTGATAGTAACTGTTCTTCATGGAAAACATACTTATGTGTAGGGTCTAATGAATTGTTTAGCTATCTGTTCTTCTTGCAATATGCAGACATAACTCTCACTGACACTAATAGGAGATTCACATGCATGCCAGGAGCAGGCAAAACACTTGGAGGCTATTTAGACAATATTCCTTGAAGGATTGGTGGGGGAAGGGGCACAGTGGGAAGGAAAATCATCGATGCAAACATGAATTTGTCATTTTTCTGCAGACAATATGTGTGTTTATATTTTAAAAAGACAGTGGGGTCCCATAACCAACAAATATTTAAAATTCTATTTTTCATTCTTAAAGGTAGAAGTTAGATGAAGGCCACACACAGACCTGCAGTTGAAAGTACAGGTACACTAATAATGAAGAAAAGGAAATGCTCCTGATAAGTGCTGTGTTGAAAGCTCTGGGTTTAGTCTTAGGTATTGAACTTTTGGGAACCTTTCTTTCCCTGCAAAAGGAGACTTATTGAATCACAAGAACTATCTGGGATTGTGGGGAAGGGGTGTTTCTTCATCATTGGATGTAGGACGTACATTTGATCCAGTGAGTCAGGTGTTGAGTGGCGCTAGTCAGATATTGCAAAGGCCCACTTCCAGCAGGATTTTTTCAGCCACCAAGTGGCATATGCACAGTAGTGTCCAATGCCCATAGGACCTGTGTGACCTAGAACAGGCAACAGACCAGGGACATCTGGAACATAGACATGGCATCACTACAAATGCAGAAAATATTCAGGTGCTGTGGCAAGAGCTGCAGATAATTTCATTTTTGTTATCAGTCTTTTTAAGCTATCCCAATTTATCAGAGCCATCCCTCCAGTCGTGCTGTATAACAGAAAATTCATTCCGGTTTATTAGAAGTGGCTGTCAAAAATCATGGTAATATCAAAATTACATAGTCCAATCCCTGCCTCTGCTGCTTGTACCCCCTGGAGCAATCCTGACCTATGTGGCTCCTTCAATTTTTTCAGATGTGGGTCCAAAAATCCTCAACTTAGTTTTGTCACTGTGCTCCATTCCTAAAATTGGCTATTTGGCAGCAGGGAAAAGCAGCTCTCTAAATAAGAATTTCGGGGGCTTTTGGTATTTTGGTTTTACTTGCTTTTCCCCAACTATGTGTTCTGCCACTGGTTGAGAAGGAACTGAGAAGGGAGTGGGATGAAAGGTCTTAATCTAGCTGAGACTTTTAGGGTTCATTTTTGTTGCTTTTTCTGCATTTTGAAACTGAAGTCCTCTTCCCCACTGTATATTTCTGGTGCTTGGTATTTCTGAGCCCTTCCTGTAAGCTGCGTTGCAGGCGGGTTAATTCAGTTTATGGGAGAAACTGCGATGCCATTAGTAAAAGCTTCTGGCAAACAGCAGCAAGTAATCTGCAACCCTGAGAAAGTTATTATGGCCTTTTTCCCTGCTGCACACCTGGCAGGAGGACAACGTGCCAGGAATCATCACCCTGAGCTGCTCCTGCGTTTCCTGGCTCTTGCAAGGAGTCTGGCCCTTGCCAGACTTCGGGGTCGTGTGTAACGTGGTGACGCGCGCAACTCCCAGACTGAAAAAACTGCTTTAAGTGGGTAGCATTGCTTTATTGTAAACACTTCCCATCAGTTCTGGAAAACCACAAAATAGCGATAATGCTAAGTTACTGGAAAGAAAAACTCATTAGAAATTGCATCCTCATACAAAAAAATAAGTCACAGCAAACTAGTGACACTTGTTAGGAAGAATAAAATGTAAAAAGACCAAGCTGCTTTTCCGGTGAAGTATAAATTGAGTTGCTAAAACATTTTAATTAATCAAAGATTGAATCAGCAATTCACAAAAGCTATATCAAAATTTATTATCTTATCTTGACAGCATATCATTTTTGGTGGGAAAATTTAACAAACCTAGAGCAGAGGGTTACCTATAGGCATGCAAATATTTCTAGGAATTCAAGTTTTTTAGCCTGGTGAGATTACAGTTTACTTTAGCTCATTTTCCAAAAACGTTTGAATAGTTGATAAATTCCTGTACCAGTTATTTTATCATATTTTATATACTGCTTGCTTTATTTACTCAGCCCTCTTAATGTTGGAGCTTTTTTCAGGCTGATATAAAAGAACACAAAAGAAATGTTACTTCTTAAAAATGGTCTTTATTAAAAAGACTGGAAAACCTTTATGTGAGATGTTAGTTTGGTTGTGCTGAATCCATAGATCCAGTTCTGGGTTGTGACTTACATTAAATTTAACTGATATATCTTTTCAATATAGTTCAGAGAGAAATGAGTAATCCTTTGTGAGGGGGGGAAAAATCACAAATGAATGATAATAAAACTATGAGTAAGGTGATATTTTTGTTTAAATGTTTTAGTGTTTGGTTAAAAACAGCCATAAACTCTCCTCTTCTTCATTCGCTCCCCACCAATTTGTTTTCATTTTTGTCAAACAGAGAAAACAGTTCTCTTTTTCCAAAGCTAAATATAAGTTTACATGGTCCCTTGTATGAGGAGATGTTTATTCACATGCATTGTCCACTACTAGTTTCAGTCTTTATGATACTTTATTAAAAAGAAGCATTGCAGAATAACTAAATTGGAGACTCAAAGCATTTCAGCTTGCTGTGCATTTATGCCCTGCACTTTGCTGGGACTAATGGATCCAAAGCAGAGTCTAATACAGAAGGAAGAAATACTGAGATTTCAAAAGGTCTTAGGGAGCATTTTAACTGGACCAGATTGTGCAGTGGCTCTAAAAACCCTTCTTCAGGCAGAGACACAACCGTGCCAGCCCATTAGCCCAGTCATTTTCGCTTCATGAATAGAAGACATACATTCAGCTGTCAGTGAAGGTAAGGGAGGTCATTTGTAACCAGAATGGGCTGTTTTTCCAGGGTTTAGGGTCTACCTTAACCTAAGGCGGCACCTACTTACATGCGTAAGTATTGGTGCCCTTTAACTAAGTGAAAAACCACTGTATTACAAAGAAATAGGGAAGAGGGGCAGGGCTAATTAATTTCAGTCAGTCCTGATCAGAGATACCTGTGCATCTTTGCAAGTTTTCCTGTCAGGGAGCTGCCTGAGGGGTATGGGATGCTTTGCTGTCAGACCCTGTGCTGCTCCCAAGATCCCATGGCCTCCTCTGCAAGGTGGCACTCTGGGAGCATGTTGGGAGCAGAAGGAAGATTGGTGGTCACCCAAGGCACTCACAAAGCTCCGCAAACCTGTGAGGGCACGGCATCCTACTCTGCTGTGCCAGGCTGCTGCCAGGGCAGAAGAGCCACAGCCCCTGTTGGCAGGGGCACTCTCCCCTTGGCCACCACTGAGGGGTTTTTTTTTCAGAAAGGATTTGAATGTACATCACTGAATTTGGTCTAAGATGGCTTTTCCTTCTTTCCTTTTTTTTTTTTTTTTTTTCTTTTTTTCCCCAGGGTGAGGGATTTACTCAAACCGGCTTTCTGGCTGGGATTTTCAATGGTTTGGTCTATGTTTCCTTAACAAAGATATATGCTGGGATTAAAGGATCTTGAGTTAACCTCCCTGGCTTATTTAAAATGCACTCTTTGTAAAATACACATCAAAAGTGTCATGAACTCTCTTTCACTCTGGGTGGCATGGAGGGTGGAGAAATGTTATAAACAAAGTAATACAGGGTAAATTGTAATCTAAGAGGCAACCTTTTTTTCCTATAGAAGGCAGTTGAACCAAAAATGCACTCCCTAGCTGCAGAGCTGTGCTGAGGATAATGTCCTATTATTATCACTGCTTTATTGTTAAGCTGCTTCAAATCAGTATTTTGTACCCTTCTGGGAAAACAGGTTAGGCATAAATATCCTTTATGTGCAGCTGAGGTTTGCTGAGCACTGCTGTTTGCTTCAGAGAGAGGAAGTTGCAGGTGGCTCTCAGGTTGGCAAGTACGCTGTGTTTAACACTGCTCAGCTTCTGTAGCATGGCCTTTGGGGCCAGGGATCCACTAACATCTATTTACCTTATGGCAGTTCCCAAGACACTCCCTTGCATACCAGCCGCTGGTTGTGCTTTCCTACACTTGTCAAATAGCAGATTTGGAACAAATTGTGTAGAATTAGAAGTGCAATGCATAATTTTCTAGTAGTTACCAGAAGACAATGATAATTATGTTTTTATTTTAAATCATACAGTGGAGGTGGCTACAATTCTTATAGTTCTAGTGTTGCTATGGCTATGACCATAATAACACTTTAGATCTCTAGTTCAGAAATGTGGTTTAATTTTTTTCTTTTTCTTTTTT
Organism: Atrichornis clamosus; assembly: GCA_013400975.1. NCBI lineage: Eukaryota > Metazoa > Chordata > Aves > Passeriformes > Menuridae > Atrichornis > Atrichornis clamosus. The sequence continues at coordinate 64,430 of WBMZ01014470.1, forward strand.
TTTTTTTTTTAATACCAGAGAAAATTATAGCCCAAGTAGCAGTAGGCAAGTAAACGCCTTGCTTTACACACTGGCACTTTCATAACAGACCAGAGAGCAACACTGCACATCCTGAAAATATATTTGTATAGTAGAATCAAGGTCTATGTAACATGGAGAAGGTTTCAAACCAAGGGGTAGAGAATTAGTCCCATAACAATTCAGACTTTGTATTTAAATATCCTTTGGTAGTCCATGAACTAAAAAGTACTTCTTGCCATGTATCCAAATGGCAGTTTTTGCATATTGAATACTCAGCAGTATTTTAGGGGAAGAATGGGTACAATATGGTAACTGCAGCTGTGAGAGGCCAGGATATGAGCTGTCACTTGGCCCAGCTAGCCCTTATGGCAAAGATGTCAAACTGCGCTGCCTCTCGCCCTTTACACATGTCACTCTACCTACTGTTGCTGTTTATTTGTTGCAATTTTGGTCAGAGCTTTGGGACCTTCATCCCACCTGCTCCTTTTCTCAGTGCTGTTGCATCTGTGTCTGTATAATTTGTTCCTGTCTGTTAAGTGCCACTCTCCAGTCACGGGCACAACTTACAGGCCAAGAAGTTGCTGGTGAAAGCAGAAGCTGTATGGAATTGAACTCTTCTGTTTTTCTGCTTCATAATAATGTTTACTTCATAACACTTCCTGCAGCCTGATGTTAACACAGACCTGGCGCTGTGATGTGCTTGGATGGCTGCTAGGGTGGAATTGTCATAAGAAATTGTGTTTTTGTTCCCCACCAACTGGCTGACAAAATCATTCCAATTGCAGTGAAAGAGATGAAATGAGGAATGGAAATGATCTTCTATGTAAAGGACTGGAGTGGAATGATCATATGGGTAGGGGGAGCCACAACTCAAAGTATTGTGTATCCCCCCCACCATACACACACAGTGTGCTCTGAAGTTAATGTAGAGCAATGAAGGGTGTAAGGTGCTGCTAAAAATGATGCTATTTGAGGACTTTAGCAGAAAACTTGCACATGGGGATTATCAAGACTTATTTTCTCCCCTAAGTTCACCACCCCTGTTGTGAAAAGATGTTTTGAATTGAGAGGTTGACGATTCCCCACAGATTCCTGGGTGACCATGCTGTCACTCTGAGTTATATATTTTCCTATAAATTTTTTTCCTATAAATTTCCTGAAATTTTTTTGCATCCATCTCACCTTTTTTGGGGCCTGAATCTTTCCTCTGTCTTAGAAATAGGTTTTCTCTTTATAGTTCCATCTTGGCAGGGATGTTACACAATGGCTGTGTTACTCTTTGTAACTCTATAAGGTCACAAAGTAATAAGTAAATGCAGTGACTCCTTTGCCATCTGTGGGTGATGAACACCTGCATTAGGAGGGCACTGAATTCTTTCAAGATGTTTTTGAATAGACTTGTGAATAGAAGTATCTCCTGCATCTCAAGACATGTGAAAACAATAGTCCCACAGAGTCAAAGGCACTGTATTATGAAATTTAAACGTGTTTTTCTTACATGGGTCTTAGGATAAATCCTTTCTTTCTTTCAGCTGTGAAATCCCTCTTTCAATCCCTCAAATAACCCATCTGAAAGAAATCATTCCAGCAGAGCCATTACAATTAATTCTATTATGCAAACCTGTAGTTTCAGATTTTCATTAAACTGACAAATGGTTCCTCAGAGTAATTTTCTAAATTACAAAATATATCTTGGCCGTTTTAAAAGGCCTGTTATCACACACTATCCTGTAACATAGGACTAAATTAGCGGTGTGAAATTTAGTCCTCAGCCAGGATTTTTTAAAGAGTTGTATTAGGTGCTGATGTCCTAGTTTTAAGTTACTTGGGATCCATGGGAGTTGATTGGTATACAAGATTTTGGGGAAAAATTTTCCAGCTTTATCAGGGCACTATGAAAACATTAGTGTTTGGAACAAAAAAAAATGTGGCACAAATTGCTAGGAAGCATTAATGACATTAAAAAATAGGGTTTGTGCCAGTATTTTCTGGCAGTCCTAAGCACATCTTTCCCATCCAGTGAAGTTCCTGATTTGCCTGGGCTAGCACTAAGCTAAACTCACCACCATGAGTCTTAGAGGAAACTCCCAAAAGCAGCAGAGATGCTGTTATGTGGGCAGGCATGGAAATTTAGCTGAATGGTCTCCTAAAGAAATCAATAATCAGATCATTTCAAAAGAACCATTCAACAAAAAAAACTTGGATAAAATGGCAGATTACTTACAATATTGGTTTAAAGCATTTATGCTGATAATTAAGGATAACAGACAAAAAGTATTAAGTAAAGGAGAGTAAACACCTAGCCAGTCATTAAAAGAATGGAATTTTTCTAATCCTCTTACAAAGATGCTGTTTTGGGTTCAAGTCCCTTTCTGCATAAAGCAGCCACACCACATTTTTTAAGTCAATGAAGAGTTGAGAGCTGTAGCCCAGGCCCTCAAAACTACTTTAAACAGACAACTCCCACTGAGAGACAAGCATTTAAATTAATCTCTGGGTCCATGAGAAGAATAAAGAGAGTTTATTTCACTCTGTATTGCATGGCAAATAATTATGTAGCCAAATTAATTTGATATACCATAAATTTACTAATGCTTTATTGGTTGGAAGCTTCCACATTCTGTATCACACATGTTTTATCTCAGGGTTAAGAAATTCTGAGAAGTGCTTTTTATTAGGTAAAAGTGAGAGATTTTAAATCATACAGAGCCGCATTTATGGACAACATCTGGTCTTTACATTTACTCTCTTTTTTATTCACTGATGATTGTTTATTCCTGGGAAAAGAGGGTATGTGAGTGTTTCTATCTGCCTCAAAAGTAACTTTGAATCTGCAAAATGAGGTCAAATTTACATATTTAATTCTCAGTACCTGCGAATCCTACTCAAGCCTCCTGATCTACTTGTGCTATTTCGATCATTAGTAAGTGCTCTTGATTGTGGTTGTCTTCCTTTGAGTCCTTTTGACCCCTTGTAGGATCTACAAGGCAATATGTGAGGCAATAAGGTCCAGTAGAAATACCCAATACTAATCTCAAATCTTATTCAATTAGGCCTTCTTGGGAAGACATTGTTTAATGAGTTGGAAGGACCTCAAATTCTACTTCTAGTCTATCAAACACAATAACAGCTCTCTAAGATGCATAATTAACCTCCCCCTTGGCAATTTCTCCAACACTTGCCTTTGTGTCACCTTGGTTGAAGTCTCTGTCTGAAATGTCTTTATCACCCTGTTTATTGCTGAAGCCTAAAAGGAGAAGTCTCTTCTTCTATAAGGCCTAGAAGCCTGACTGCACCACCTGGTGTAGTGAAGTGACTGAGAGACTGGCACTTGGCACGTCCCTCTTTCCTCACTATCTCCTGTGTCCTTGCTGTTGCAAAGGCGCCGTGTATGAACAGCGAGGTCCAAATACTCCTGCCTGTAAGCTGTGTACAACATAAATTACTCGGAGGTGGTCTGGCCTGCTGTTCTGAGAAGTGCAGGGGTCATAAGCTGGTTAAGAGTACACTGGCCAGTAATGCTTTTCCTCCTGGTGCAGAGGGAATTAAGCAAACTAATTCTCATACCAGAGAAAGGGCTCAGAAGTCTGGAGAGCACAAGAGTAACATTTACAAAACTGTTGTCTCATTATACCAGTGTTTTGGTACAGTCTGAGGCCTCAGCGTTCAGAGATTATGTGGGCTGCTCAAAATCATCTGCAATACAAGAACAATTCACTTATTCTCAACCAAATAAACAGAGGAGTAGGTATAATAAGTTATATTTAAGTCATATGGGATTTTTCTCTTCAGTAACATATAGTGTACATATACAAACTGGTGGAGACACTTGCTGGATCACCTTATAAAGAGAAATAGAATTAAGACCATGGAAACTGAAGCAAGGCTCAGTTTACTGAAGTTAGTACAATTAGAATTGCAATGTTACTCCCACTTCTCCATTTAATTATCTTTTTTTTTTTTTTGTAAAGAGATGATGGGTAATTTTTTTCTTTCTCAAGAATTTTTTCCTCCCTAAAAATAATACCCTGTGTAGTGAACAAGAGGCTACCTTTTTATTGTAAGGAATGGGAGAGAAAGGAGTGAGTTGATTTTTTCTGATTTTACTTGTCTCAGTTGCTTAAGACCCTTGTGAGCTAAATCCTGTCCTGTAGAATGTTACATCTCTAGGAAAACAAAAGGGAAAAAGAGCTTTTGATCTGAATAAAGCCAGTTTGTGCCACATAGCAGCACTGTAGTGGGCTATGGCTTTAAGAACTAAACTGCTCTGACAGATAGACTATATTATAACCTATAGGTACAAAATTTTTTTCTGGCTGCCTTTTGACCCTGAGTTCAGTATAATAATATATTAATGCCGCTGCATCCTTGGTCTATTCCCTGAATTAGACTTTGTATTAAAATAGGAGTTGCTCCTAGTTATTTTTATTTTTCCTCCTCTTTCTTTTATTCAGATACTAGCTGATGCAATAATGACCCAGGAGATAATTTAGGACTAGGCTAGTGGTGAGAAGTTTTTCACTTCACCTCCATCTCTGGCCTCTGTAGACCAAGTTGCAGTGCATCATCAATTGCACAAAGTAGCAGGATAGCAGATTTTGGGCTGTGATTAATAATATGATTCTCTTGAACCCTCAGTAATTACTTCTATTAACAGATGACTTGGTGTTTAATTAGCAAGTCATTTAGAATCAGCTCATACTGTAAGTTATATTTCATATAAGATAACTCTTCTGAGAGCCCCTTAGAAAGATATTTTTCTTCCTTTAAAAAAATAAAAACCTGTGCCAGCTTAAAATCAGGTATTTATTAGCAGTTATCTGTGAGGAGGCTGTGGAGATAATTGTAGTGCACAAAATTCCACAGCCTTTGAAAACCCAAAGTATATTTTCTTGTGGAGTGATAACTTTGATGTCATAATTATGATCATCTAACCAGCAGCGGACAGCAGGGAGAAGCCAGGCTCCAGCTGCGTCTGCAAGCTGCTGCTGGTACATACCTGCCAGCTGCACAGGAATGAAGCTTTGCACACACTTTACATCACGGTTGCACAGATCCTTTCTCCCAGGTCTTTCAGGTTCCTAAAAGGCACGGCTCCTGCCTTGTTCAAAAAAGATGCAAGTATCAACAAAGTGAATGACCAAACTCGTTGCCTAGAGCCCTTAAAAATGTTGCTGCATCCAGCAATGCTCACCAAAAGCTCAGCATCCTTCATTTTCTTGTCTCATGAGTTTAACTCGCAGAGGTGTGAAGTTCAGTTTTCATTTTTTCTCTTTTGAGATGTAAAATGAATAAGGGGGCATAACTGGAGAGTGATTTGTCTTAAAACACTTGTAATTCTCACATTAAAACTTGCTGTTCACAGTGGAGGAAAAAGCAATCCAGTCACTCTCTGAACTGCCTACACTAAGCCTCAGAGCATTTGTTGATCCTCTGGCAATGCTGCTCCGTGAAAGCGTCTGGAGTCTCAGGGGATTACTGGAGTGGTTTGAGACTCGTCAGAAATGTTCCCCTAGTTCAAGCAGAGTTTATACTACACTGCCCTTTAAACATGATGCTATCTCGTTACACATAGAGTTGGGTGTTCTGGAAACACCAGAGCAGACCCACTACTGTCACCTGGCCCTGGCAGGAGGTGGGGAAAAGTCTTCACTTTTGTAGTTTGGACCTCTGAACTCAGCCAGCAATTAGAAAATTAAATTTTGCCAAATGCTGGAATTAAAATCACAAAGTGATAGAAGCCAAGTTTCTCTAAAATAAGTAGACCTGCCAGAAAGATATGACTTGGAACACTAGACTGGAAGCACATGCTGTTCTTTGGTTCTGATCTGGGGGTTTTGGGTTTGCTTTTTTTTTTTTTTTTTAATTTTTTCTTTTTCAAATGCAAATGATGCAGAATGTTTATTGCCATGTGTTAGAGATGATGCTTGGTGACTAGACCCTCATGTAGGGCAATATCTTAAGCCTCTGAGAGGACTGCACAGCATAGTTCAGCAAATCTTTACTTGTTTATTCAAATTCAAGTTTTAAGATGGTTTTGATTAGCTCCTGATGATTTTAGATGCTCTTGCACACCAGTAGATGTGGTTTAAGTTTAGAAAACACTCAAGTAACCTTACCTGTTTTGTCAGTTTCTATTATTGTGTCTTGATTTGGTCCCTGATTTCAGAGAGACATTTCTAGGTAAGTACTCAGAGTACTGATGTTCAAGCAGGGGAGGCTATTGCTAAATAACCTAAAGAATAACTTAGCTGGAGCTGCCATTATTCCAAGGCCAACAACTTCATTTCTAATGTACATGTATTTGGGGAGACAAAGAAGAAATTCAGATTTGGGATATCTTCGTACTCAGTCAGGTGCAGAAGATAATTAAAAGAAAAAAGAACTATGTCTCTCCAAACCCCTTTCCCCACAAAAACTCACACACACATTTCCTAGTGTGTGTCAGGTGGGTCTCTGCTCCAGCATCACCTCTTTGCTCAGCCATGGGTTGTCTCGTTTTTCAGTTTGCTTCACTTTATATCATTTCTTGCTGAGAGGCCACCATTATAGGCCTGACCTGAATACTGGAGTTATGAAAAAGAAAAAAAGTCACCCTGATGGAGAATAGATAGTGACAAAGACTTTATTCTCCTGTCCACACCGTCAGCTAAGAGGGCCCTGCTATCAGCAGTAACTGAGCCTTGAATCGCACTTTTTCAGTGCTGCAGGCGGGAGATGGGCTTGGGTTACAAAGCTGGGTCTCACATCAATTAAAGTCTGTGTGCACAGCAGCTGCATTCAGAAAGGTGGAAGAGATTTAATCTTCACCTTTCACCTTGGGTCAAAATACAAGGTTACCAAGACAGACTTATTAAAAATGGATTGTTTTTGCCAACTTAATGTTAAAAGTTTGCAGTTATTGCAAAAGCACTTTAATATTTGCTCCCTTTGTTAAAGAAACTTGCTGTTAAATAGCAAGGAAGTAATAAAACTGTTGAAAGGAACAAATAAATGTTTATGCCAGACTTCCGAAGTCTGCAGCAGTTTTAGTCTCTCTTCTTGATAAAAATCACAGAATTACTCCCTACTACATCTTATTTGTGAGTTAATTATTCTGATAGAGTATAAACAGTCTCCCTGGACTGAACACTGAAGGTGTTCCTAGTTTAAATATGGTGAGAGTGAGATTTTATTTTAGTACAAATAATTATTTAAGAAACAAACCCTATCTGAATTACTGACTACTGAGCCACTTAGCTCAGAAACCATATGTCCAATTTCAGCTCATCACTGAAGTCTTTGGCATCTTTCATTGTTTTTCAAAGGAAGCTGAATGAAGCCCGAAGGGGAACATGTTGCTGATCTGTGTTCCCAGGATGCACTAAAGATAAACAAGGTATGATTGATTGCAGTGGTATCTCACTGCCTTTTAGATTTGTGATTTGTTTGTGATTTGAATTTGAGGAGAAACATCTCCATATGCAAATAAACAAATCCCTACAGCCTTTGTGTTTCTCTGTACATCTGAGTGATTTCCCAAGAGAGATAAATACAGATATTTTTCTGTGGTTTGATACAGCCTGTTTCCCAAAGTTTTATGGATAAATATTTAACTGCAAAAATATATATGCATTCTAAAGATAGGGTCAAAACCTGTGTTTCATATGGGTAAGGGTTTGACACTGATAAAATCAATGGAATCTTTGTAATTGACTTGGAAGGGTATGAATGAACTGCCTGTGAACAAGGGAAATTTACTGTCATTATTTTACAGAAATTTTGTCATTCCAGTTTTGCGTCATTAAACTCAGGTTGACTAAAGCTGTCATAACAGAAGAAGCGAGCTGTACTGGTAGCAAACCGTACTCTTTAAGCATAATGTTTGGAATGAGAACTCAGACAAGAAAGTTGAATTTTGGAGAAGAGTTCTCACCTAATGTAGGAGTCAAACACGCAATTTGGTGTGAGTGTGCTGGGTTCTGTGTCACTCACACAGCAATTGTGTCCCTTTGAAAAAGTGACACTGAGCGTGCACGCTAGTCCTTTGTACAGAGTGTGTATTTCATGACATGTGTGCATTGTTTGAGTTACAACTGAGTATGACTTTTTAATATATTCCAGATATGTTAAGCAACAACAGAAGAAATATGTGAAGCATGCTCTAGTTTTTGTTTGAAAACACATGTATTTTATTTATAATGTGGAAACTGTACAGTCATCATAATAGTTACACTCTGACATTTAGCTATTTTTATTAAAAAACAATATATTTATTAAAATTGTAGCAGTACTTTTAATGAATTTTCTATTTAAATGACTATGAGTCTTATTTAGAGTTTGAATGATACAGAGTGATATTGATCATCACTTGCACATTTAGAAAGGTTCAGCTAAGTGTTTCCAGGTGTGGAAAAAGTCATAGAGGCCTTAGATCCTTGGTGCTATATGATGGCTTTCTTTGAAAAAAAGTAGAAATCTTGTTGCGTATCTGTCTAAATAAAGACTTAAAAAATGAACTAAATGTAACCGTCAGAGCACCTCAAAGGTTTCAACACTCTAAATATATCTTTTGCCAACCAAAATCACCCTGTAGTGTTTGTGACTGAGGTCGACTCTCAGTATAATGTAGATGGAACCAGCTTTCCCAGCACGCGGGTACCAGGATCACCTGCACGCACCCTTGGACAGGGCTGTGTCCCAAGTCACCTGAGAGAGCACTGGCAGTGCCGGATGCAAGCACATCACTGTGCACCACCTTGTTAGACACAGATATGGCTCCTGAGAGGGCCTTGTCATCTCGAGGTGTCTCACCTTCCTCTCCTTGGGCACCAGCACGCTACCAGGCATCTCCGCTGTACTGCATTAATGCAGGTGTGGCAAAACCAGCCTCAGGTAGGGGCTTTCTGCAGGGGCTGCACAGATGGACGGCTGAGGTGCTCCTCCAGTCCCGACCTGCTGGGAAGGTCAGGTCAGAAAAGGCAGACTTTTTTTTTGGTTTGTGAATAAAGTACATTAAGTGCCAAACTTTGAAAGCCTCTAGCTACGCTGATAATACTTTGAAAAATTCACCTCCAAAATCTGAAAATCTTTATATATAACATTTGAAAATGTAATCATTGCTACCTGTTAATTTATACATCTAGGAAGCCAAGGGTATTGCAGATCAGAATGCCAGAAGTAATGGCAGAAATGCGTGTAGTTGATCTTTGAGTGATCAAACATTCTGAGTTTCAGTGGGATTTCCTTTGTGCTACTTTGTTTTCAAGTGTCTCATCATCTGTGATGAATATCTGTTTTGCTTCTGGTGAGGGCAATGATGAAAACTGGAGTAATCTGATTGGATTTTTCCTTCATTACAATTTTTATACAAATGTGATGATTTTGATTGGACTTCTATGAGGACTGTTCTGTTCCAGGACAGAATTTCTGCTGACAGAGATTCCAGAAGGCCTTTATTCACCAATGTTCCCTCAGCTGTGGGAAACTTAGTCAAGTCTTTAGTCCAAATCAGACAGATGAGAGCACTGACCACCAGGTTTTTAACTGGGACTGTACCAGTCTCCTTGAGTTTTTGGGTTTTTGCATAAAACATTTAAAGGCCTTGTTTTTCATTGCAACAGGGAACAGGAAAAGATTCTGCTTGAAAGTTGAAAAAGTTTAATACTACAGAAACACCATTTCATATCCATATGTAATCCAGAATTGAGTTTGCCAGTGCAGTCCAAATTCTGTCTCTCTCTAAAAGAGAAAGGCAGCCCATGAAAATACTCTGGTACTAAAAGAACATAAACAGGCTTAAAACACCACATTCTGATAGAGGGTGAAATGACATTCTGATGGAGTGTATACCACAAAAACGAGGGCCCAGTGACTTTAGCAGGGAGACTTATGGTGCAGTAAAGAGACAATTCCAAAACTCTGAAATTTGATTTCACTTTTAATCTAACCCTTATCTGAATTTTTTTGCTGGATTTCTAGTCTCATAATCCAATAATTGGCATTTTGTTTCCCAAGAAATATGGCAGAACAAATCATATTTTTGGCAAAGAATGTAAACATCCAGTGAGTTTCTCTGTGGAGATCTTTCTATTTGATGAACACCTCAGATTATCTGAGTTGATTCTTTCTTAGTAATAACTCAGCAGCGAGATAAATAATGCTCTGCCTTTCTCCAGGTCCTGGAGAAGCGTGTGCCAACCATATTCCTTGCTTCACCTGTGAGGCAGCTTTGAGGGCTCACATCTTTTATAAAATTGATGAGAGCTAAATTGCCTGGCTGTACTCAGCGTGCAGGGCTCTGGAGCAGAAGATTGCGGAGCCACTGTAAAAACTGGTGTATTTCTGGGGCATTTTCAGAGCATGTGGAAAAATTCTGATAAGACCAAATTCCTCTCTCTGCTGATTCTTAATGAACTCTCTGGGAAGGGTTGTACCAGTATGGGAAATAAGTTCTATGTATCTTAACATGGATGTTTTGCCACCAGAATATATGAAAAATATGGCATAATTATAAAAAAAACCCCAAAATCATAAGAACGCATACTGAATGTCCTACTAGCTCAGCGAGGAGCAATGGAGATTTGAATGACCTGAGATAGCTTAGTTGTTATCTGCCTTTTACTCTGATTTTATTCATGGAAAACTTGTTTTTCTCTCAGTGCGCTACAAATAACCAGTCACCTAAAACATAAATAATGAAATTCAAATGTACAGAGTTAATCACTGGAAAAGTGCTTCATCTGAAAACTCCACGGGGGATCACATTTCAGAACACAAGTGTCCTTGTACAGTATGCATTTCCTCTTTGGTTCACAGGTTTGCTCATGCAGAGACTTAGAGTAATATTGAATTACTGCCTGAAGCCATGCCTGACTATCTTTTTCATTAATTACCTTCAGTGGCTTTGGGACAGATTAACTGATAAATATGTGAATCCCTAGTGCAGTAACCTTTACTGTGTACTTAGAATAACTGATAGGTATGTAATCTCAGAATCTGTTAAAAACTTTTTTCTTTCTTCCTATAAATTACTACTGTGCTCTTGCTATCTGAGTTGCCTGTCCAAACGGCTCTATTGTCTTTGCTAAAAGATGCAGTTTACCAACAACTAGGACCTCAACAACAGTGCAGAGGGAAGATTGGTATGGCTGTTCAGAAAATATATTTGTTTCTTTTTTTTTCATATGTTAACATGAAAGATGGGTGAAACTACTTAATGCCCTGTGTTATCTTTTCTGGGCAAGAGATGCTTCAGAGTAGCCTAAGAAATGCAAATAAAAAAAATTGGTTCTCTATTTTGTTTTGGGGTGTGGGGTTTTTTTCCATTTTAATCTTTTCTTAGCAAAAGGTTTCAGGAACTGGTCATCCTGGAGGACTAATCACACTGTTTAAAACAAAAAAAAGCAAAAAAAAAAAGCCTAGCCTCAGTTGCAGCTGAGTTTTATGTTTCTCTAGGCTGCCCTTCAGCAAACTATCTGTTGCAAGTTGACCAGCATCAAATGGAGTGGAGAGTACCACCTCCTCTGTGCAAAAATTATTATTTAAATTTTTTAATTCACTGAGAAGCACTTCAGATACTCATTCTGTGCATGGAGAGCTGTTGGAGTTTTTGCTTTAATTATGCCTTATGTGTGTTCTTACTGCATAATCTAGCAAGTGATCTAGTTGACAGTACAGCTGAACAGCACCCTTGATGGGATTGTTTGAAATTTCCCACATGTAATCCCAAAAACTTTGCTTTAGGTCACCACTGCAAGTCCAAAACTGACCACAGCCTGAAGAAATCAAATAAAGCATATATACAAAGTTAACTGAACTAATGTGCTAGCATACTTGTTTTTAAGGCCTTCTCATTGATGCACATTATCAGTTGTTAATAATATGTGGTAAAATCATCTATTTATAGGAAGTTATTGCAAGTGAACAAAACTTTTCACTGATGCCGTTACAGCACGTCAGTTTAGGTCTATTCACGTTCACTGGGTTGGATGTGAGCTAGAATTACAGTTTTAAACTTCTAAACATGAAACAGAACTATGGGAGGGCAGAGCAATCAGAGCCTTTTAGATGTGTTAATCTTCTTCGTCACTGATATGGAATTTCCTCCAATAAGGGGTATTTTTAAAATTGTCAACAAGGCTATGTATGCCCCAAAAATACGGGAGTAGCATTGCTAGTCTGTAGCTGTTAGAGTGGAGAGAGCCTTGGTTTGCATGCCCAAGTAATCAAGTCAGTTTTATAGCAACCTCTATCCTCTTGAGCCTAGCTCTCTTATTGCTAAGCATCCATAAAATTTATGCCTAGAGTAATTTTTCTTCCATCTGTTCAGCTTGAATGGAGAACATTTGTTAAACTATGTTTGCAGGGATGTTCACAGTAAAATGCATGCCCACCCTGATGTTAGGCTGGTTAACTGGCCTTTTTAAACACAAAGCTGATATTGTTAGACGGCACAGAGCTTGAACTAGTGCAAATATGAGAGAAATCTGTTTTTTCTTTTCTTATAAACTTGAGCAGTTTTTCCCATTGTTGTTCTAAAAAGAGTTAAGATGACTAACTAGCCACTTAGAATAGCAATAGTTCAAGTCCACCTGTCAATTTCTTAAGGTTAGATTAAGTCCAGACTTTGCAGTCTGATACTTTTTCGGATTCAAGAAGCCAGAGCCATGTAAACATTGAAAGTAATTATGTCTCTTTCTCCTCCTTTTCTTCCTTTTCCCCCTCTTTTCTTTCTGATCGTTATTATAGAAAAGAGTCGGCTTGAATTTCAGGGAGTCTGCCAAAAAGCCTCTGGCATTCCCTGGGGGATTGAATTTTACATTCTTCAGCAAACAGTGTCTTTCTCCAGAAATGCTAGAGGAAAACACTGTTTTTCTTTTTAATGTAATATCAGTGCCTAAACCTAAAGGAGCTCTGATTTTTTGTTTTCAAGCCTGAGGAACATCATGTGTTGATATTAGTATGTGCCTTTTTAAGCTTCATTTGTTATCTTTAAGCAGCTGCTAAAGTGTAAACAAGTTGTTTTTCTCTTCTGTGTTAAAAAAAAAAAGGCTCTTTACTTATCCAAAAACTCCACTGCTATTGTGCTTATTGGACTATGCTAGCAGCAGTGAAAAAACATTATTAAATGCAGCAAATGTTTGGTTTATTTCAAAGCCTTTCTAAAGTACAAATCATCTGTTTCTTTTCAGCCTTCTCCATTTCCTTGCTAATAGAAAATTAAAGGAACTCAGTTAGCCAGGAGATAGTAACAAAAGACATTATCTGTGATTTTTTTCAAGTATAATAAAGAAGGGATTGCATATTTCTGACAGTGATTTTGCATGTAAAACTCATGTACAATCTAGAATTTCAAACCTTATGTTGGTTGAGCATGTTAAAGGAGTTCTGATTTCTCAAAAAACAGGAAGTACAAAACACCACTCCTTTCAAGGTAAGGCAAGTTGAAATCTGACCTTTTTGGATTATTTACATACAGAATATATACAACTTTCCCTCTTTCTCTGCATTATTCCAGCTCTATATTTCCCTGCCAGACCACAAAGACTTTCCAAAGATTAAAAAGAAAAGAAAACAAAAAAAACCCCAAAGTCATAGGGAAGAAGAGCCATTTTAAACATTTTGCATACACACAGCAGTAGAAATGTCTGCATGCGTGTTAGAGAGGGAGTGCACCAGGTGACTTTCAGGACTTAAACTGTTTACCATCTCCATTTATGTATATCCCATCTCCAGCAAAATTGCTGCCACCAGATATGAGTAGATTTCTAAGACTTCTCCTTGAAGCTTACAGGGTATGTACGTCTTTAAATCCTCTTCCGACTCTAACAGGAAAACTTCACCACTGAGAAAACAATCATGTTTTCAAATTATTCCTTACAGCTTTCCAGATTTTTTTTTTTATTTGATTCATTTTACTTTTTTAGCTTGAGTTTCACGTGATATAAAATTTTAAAGTAATATTTGCTTAGAAACCCATGATACACACCCAAGGGTATGTGCAAAGGTATATTTTAGGACTGAACTGCAGCTTATGCATCTCCTTTAGTTAGCAGCATATAAAGTGTGGCTCAGGAGTCTTCTGGCAACTGAAGGCCAACAAGTGGCTTGCTCAGCCTGGCATTATTTAAAACTACCAAAGGACTGCACAGAGATCTGTGCAAGCAATTTGTCCCCCATCTAGTGGGCAGAGGGTTCTGGAACAGAGGACACTTCTGGGTGTCTCCTCTCTTCCACAAGATTTGTTCAGAAAAGTATTATTCCTCTATACAGATTTTTATTCTGCACGATGCAACATCCAGTCTGAATACTCTCAGTAGGACATTAAGCACTGGTATTCTCCACCACAGCTTTGTCTTGTTCGTGATTTATGTGGATGTCTATCCTGTAATGAATGAGTGTTCACATATTTGTTTGATATTTATTCTGGAGAATAAAAGGGTTAAAGGAATGTGCCTTATGATGGAGCTAAATACAGGGGTTTTTATGAAGCAAATTCCCTGAAGAAACTTTTTCCTGCAGGTTGGTAGAAGGTGGTAGGGAAAAACTTTACACCAGCTTCAAACCTCTTGGGATCTTCCAACTCTTGAGGAGTGAGTGTGTGTGTGTGTATGTGTGTGTTAGGGGGGTAGGGGAAATTAAACCTCCTGGTAGGGTTTACCGCAGGAGTGAGAGGAAAGGAACCACTGTAGGGGCTCAAATGAGCCTCCTGAATGGAGGTGTGATATGTCACAGGATCTACCCTTTGCTACTGAACTAACTTTTCTTTCTTCTGGTCATCTGAGATGTTTCCTGTGCTTAAACCTTCCTGGATCTCTTCATGTGCCCTGCTGGAAACCCTATGAGTTTAGCTTGCCATATATTTTACTCCATAGAACAAATTTAAGATGTTTTAGAAGAGCAAAATAACATGCTCTAGTGCAGTACAAGCTATCTTTAATATCAGAAATATAGGTGGACTTCTATAATTTTAGCATGAATGTGTTGCATCATCAGGCACAAAGTGTGTTGGGTGATTTTTTACCTGAAGTGATGCGTCCATTCCTCCTCCACGTAGCAAGATCTAGCCAACTGGGCATTGTTTGCCACTCAAAGGTGTAATAAAAAAAACAATTCTTTAATTTTGCCTGTGTTGAAAAGTGTTACAGAGATGAATCAAAACATCTAAGTATTGAGATGGATAATGCTAAGTCCATATCAAAACCTCTAGAACTGTAGATATTTAAAAGGCACTTAATCACTACATTTCCTTGTACTCCTCCCATTTGCCATTTTGGAAAGAAGCTATGGAAAGCTGGCTTAGCAGATGCCAAGCTATTCTGCACACAGCTGACTTCTCCAGCTTGATCCTGCATGGCCAGGGCCGTTCTTCTCAGATTTTACAACCTCAGGATAGTGCTCCAGAAACCAAGCAGGCCAAATGATTTAAGACAGGATTTTCTCCTCTCTGAGCCTCTACAGATTTCGTTTCACAGTAGAGGGCACTGTGCAGTTGGAGTTCATCCTGTCAAGGAACTGTATTAACTCCTGGTTTCTTGTAGACATAGAGATTCCAGGGTGCTTTTCAAATTTATGGTTTTAGCTCTGCTTGATGCTCATGCCTAATTGAGGTAATTATATTTTACTCCAGCTTTTGCTTTGTTTTCTAATAGATTTTTTTTTTCCTATTCTTTGTCTCCTCTGCTTCTGTGCATTGTTATATGGCTGCACTGTTCCATCCCAGATATGGCTGTATTTTAGTGGTCAGCTAGTAGATTGCTATATCAAGTATTTAGTTAAATACTTTGTGGATCTTTCTGTATAAAAAGAGCTCCATTGAGACTAAGAGGATATTATTATTCACAATGTGGTGACTAGTTTCACACATGGCTGAAGCAAAATAAATCATCACTGTTTTTAACAAAACAGTGAGTAGACCTCTTGTTGACCACAGCATATTTGTGGTCAGCAAAGAAAGAGTCTTTTATAGCTATTAATATGCTGCCAAGGTGCTTTAGCTGAGATTTTTGCCCTAAGGGAGGTGGTCTTCCCATACCACATATTTGTGTTTCTCTGCTAAGCCCCTTTCCAGAACCCTACCCTTACAGTGATTTTTTACAAAAATCCAGCCCTGAAGAGGGAAACAGGTTACTGAAAGAACTTATGCAGATGAATATTACTCAGATGCTGAATCTGATATGAAAACAAGCGATGTCCTTGACTGTTCAAGCAGTAATTTTTAGTTCTGAGCAGTTTCACACAGAACTAGTGATACGTCAGCATTGCTGTTATACACAGAATATTAAAACCTGAAGGTTTGAAGAAGGCCTAGGTGATAGATATCCAGCATCACACTGATACTCCAGGTGTTTGCACTTCCATTTCTGTGCGGCTAAACTGATGTTCAAATGTTTTTCATCAGTGAAGTGAGTGGTGTTGGTTGTATAAGTGACCATCTGCCTTAACACTTGTACCTTGTTACCTGAGTTTCCTGGAATGGCTTGGGGTAAAACGGAGTGGTTTCTTACACTGAGAGTCCTGCTGAGCAGACACAGATGAAGCCAGTGCTGGTTCTTCAGTTCTTTCTTCCATCATTACAGAATTTAATGTGAGCTGTTCAGCCATCTGGCCACCTGAAAGTCCTACCAGAAATTCTGAATGCTTTTCCAGTCAAAAAGCAGGAAGTTTGAACATATCAATACGCTCTTTCAAGGGTGCAAGTGAAATGTGATTTCTGCTAGGAACAGCAAGAAGGAAAGATCTGAAGTAGCACATAAACAGAAGAGTCATGGGTGGTATGAGGAGAAGGGAAGGAATATAAAATAGGAAAGCTGTTCTCCATAGTATATCATTATGTAAACCAAAAGCAGAACCTCTGCTTTAAAGGCTTACATTTGACTTAAACACGTCTCTCGACATACCATTTACAAAAGGGCCTATTCTGATCTCAGTCCAGTGTAAAAAGAAACAGCTCCAGTGAATGCATTGAAAGCTCAGTGAATTTATGGGAAAGAAAACTTCTGTGAAATAAGCAGGGTCATCCTTGTAAATGTATGTAAACCTTCTTATAGTTCTCCAGATGAAGTTCTGGAGTTGCATATCTGCAAACAAGAAAAATGAAAAATGCAAATAGTTTATTGAAGACATTTCTCAGCTTCTCCGGTATTTATAAACTTAGATTATATTTGTAAGGCATAGAGAGTGCACTCTGTGTTTACTTTGCTGTCCAGCTTTCTGTTTTCATGTGAAACAAATGGTTTCTGCCATCTCTAAACTGCATTAAAAGTATCCATTGTCTGACATTTTTAAAAGGTATTAAGTTCTTCATGACTGTTTGCCTGAAGTATTCTGTATTCTGCCTATGCTCTGAGCTGGCCAGGTACAATCAATTTTAGAAGTAATGTGACTGAATCATCATGACCACAAAGATGTATCCAGATTACTGTACTTGATCTCTTTTTTTAGGACAATTATAGCTTACAAAATTTTACTGAACAGAATTTTTTCTGTCTGAATAAATGCACGTGTAGAAATACATTGGGTATTTCTCTTTAAACCTTCACACTTGATCTGTGTCCTCTGCAAGTGATTATGTCCCTGTTGCCCTGTCATGGTATGTGAGGTGGATAATGGTGCTGACAATTCCCTGGAGAAATATAAATGGGGAATGAATTATTAGTTAAAAAATGAAATTCAGCTGAAGGAATCAGATCAGATTTGATTTTCTATCACCTGTGGCAAATGCCCATGTTCCACAAATTGTAAAGTACAGTAAAGCCTAGAAAGCATTTTCCCTGAAACTTCCTAGGACCCTATCTTGTGCCTATATCTGTTGTAACAACCACCATCTTATTCATCAACTTGTGGCTTTTTCTCGTCAGCACTGGTGATAAATACAAAGTGTTAAAATGGACTAGATTTGGTAATGGTTAATAACAGCCTGCCAAAGAAGTTTTGTTCATTGATATGGGTTAGAAATGATATATGATAGTAACAGGAGAGAAGATAACATTGATAATATTTTACTGTGGGGGAAAAATCCTTTTCACTGTTTCAATACCAACTTATGTAAATGTAATTAGCTTTGTTACAAAACAGTGAGCATTTTATGGATTATAGTTTTTGTGTATCATCAGACCCAAGTGCCAATTAAAAACCTTATCTATCATGCTGCTTTCTCCTTCCTTCTATATTAAAATGGAAATTTTTGGTCTTTTGTAGATGCTGCCCCACTTTTTTGCTGGACAACAAGGATGAAGTCTCAGGGAGTGTCCTGAAGCTGTCTCTGGGCACTTGGATGAAAATCTTGTTGCAGGCTCACTCTGCTGTAGGATAAGCATTTTACACAACCCTGTTCCTGGGTCACTGCCTGTGAGGGGAAGGTATTGCTTTTCAGTTTCAGGAATGCTCTCTCAGTAAAAGACATTTGTAAAGGCTAGATGTTAAGGTTCTGTAGTGATCTGATGAATATTTAGCAGGATTTCACTTCTCTTGCCTGCTTCTTCATGCTAAAATCTTAGCAATATGCATTAGTTGTTTCAGGGGAAAATTAGTACCGAAGGTCTCTGAGTTGTTATGACGGTTATGAAACTTGCTTGCAATTACCAAAAGTGCCTCATGAGGAACATTTAGCTGAGCTGGGAAACTTCTGAAGTTTGCAGAACTCACTCCCACGGGCAGAAATTCTGCTCGTCTTCAGAGAGCAGAGCTTTCTACAGCGGTGATGCTGAGCATCACCTTCCTCCTCCTCCTCCTCCTCCTCCTCTAAGCCTGCAGAGGCTGAGCATGCCACAGGGCCAGCGTCTTGCACTTTAACATGTGAAAAGCAATGCTGCCCACCAAGGCAATCTCATTTTATCAATAAAAGCAGGGTGAGAGGCCATGTTAGGATATAACAAACCTGACCTTTCTGTTCGTAGGTACCAGGCTGCTCAAGCCAGCCATAGATATTTTAGCTGGTATTTTTGTCTAGGCCAAGCTGTTCTTGAGAAGTAAAGATTGTTTATGAAACCTCCACTGAAAGCAGGTGTTGCAGACAACCCATTAGTAACCTTTGACTTACCTTCCCCTTTGAAACTTTTCATCCCAAAGGACTGACATTTCAAAGCCCCCCTTCTTTTTTGTGTCCCTCCAAGTTTGCATATTGTAAACATTTTTCTTCTCTGCTCTGATGGAACAGAGCCAAAAATCCACACAATGGGGGAACTAGATGTTAATGAGCAGAGATTGTGGGAAAATGAGTACCGGGCTGCCCTGCCTGACCTGCATGATAATGCTACATTTAGCACATTCTTTTCCATTAGTGTAGCAGGCCTTGAAATGGTAGCAAACAACATGTATTGTGAAGGTTTGTTTTAAAGAAAGTTGCTTTCCTAGGCTAGTGGAAATAAAAAAATTATTTGTTGTGTGGAGTTGGCAGATGTACAGCTGGCCCTGCAAATATTTGTGCAGAAATAGTAGTGTGAAATTATATATTTTTCATCATGTTTTTATTAAATTTCTCTATGTGAAGGTTTACATTATGTAAAACACACTTATTATATACAAGCTCATACTGAATCAAGGAAGTTTGCAACCTATGGCATTTAGGCACTGATGAGAAAAAAAAAGGCTATTGGACCTGCTAGGACAAAAAGTATTCTCACACTTTGGCATCTTCTAAATAGATTTCTTTTTTCTCTCTGACTGTGCTCACAACCCCTTTTTAATGTGTTTATGTCAGTGGAATTTTGTTTGTACAAAAATGCTCCTGAAAAATTAATTTTGGCTCCTCTGAGCCAAGTTTCATTTATTCATAAAACAAAATTTATGTCTCTACCATATGAAAATCATTAGGGGCAAAAGGATTCTGAGAACATAAACAACGCCATGTGACTTAGACACCCAATTGCACAGCTTGAACCTATCAAGTGGTGAACATATTAAAATGCTAAAGAGAACACTTATAGTCAGCATTTAGTGTGCAATGAGTAGGGAGAAATTTGTTTGCACAAAACTTCTGACTAACAAAGAGAAGTACCAAAGGAATTAACAACAAAAGACTGACTGTAGATTATTTCTGAGCAGAGAAAGGGATTAAATCCATTAAAAAAGCTGTTTCTTACAAACTTTTTACCCAGCTATTTTTTAAATTATCCTTTTATATATCCAACTTTGCCCTTTTAGTTAAGGAAAGAGTAAAACTGTCATACAAATATGAATTGTTTACAAATGGCATTCCAGATCCCGATCGGGAGATGCTTATTTCTTCACAGTCAAAGATTCCTAAAGAGCTTTCTATGGGGAAAGAGACTTCCACTTATTACCTTAAAAACAACACTCTTATCTCCACTGTGGAGTGTACATGGGCTCTGAGCCATATTTTGCAAAGGACAAAGCAAATTCTTTAGCAAAACATCTGCTAGATAAGAGCAGCATTCTTTAGAATAGGTTTTCTGATGAAAGAGATGCCAAAGCCTTGATTCCAAAAGTACTTATATGCTAAAACAACTACTGTCTGTGCTAGTTCAGGAACTATGTCAAACCCCGGCTAACAGTGAAAATACCGAGTTCGTTAACAAGACGACTTGGGACTACTCAAACCAGCTTACCTTTTGCATAGTAAAAGAAAAGAATGAAGCATCAATCCCACTTTCAGGAATCTTTAAGATGGCATGGGATGCATATATAGTGAGCTGATAGGCAGTCTCTGTGCCAATTATGAAATGGATTTCTTTTCTCCACAAGCACTGTCTTTCCCATGAGCAGTGTGTGACTCCAGCAGCTGTGCCCTCGGAGTTGCTCAGGGCAGCGAAAGGGCAATAGCCTGAAGCCAATGCACTAAGGGAGATGTTTATGTACCCCTGCTCCAGCATGAAGGGATTCACAGAAATACACTCCTACTCTGTCCTGAAAAACCAGAGCACGGCATTCAGAAAGGAAACATGGTAAGGGGAACTGAGCACAAAATTATCATGTGTCCATGAAAATACTCCTTGGTAACACCAAGATAATTTCTGTGCAGAGACCTTCCAGGACTGGAAGGCTCTGGCTGAGGCCCTGGATTAAGTAGAGTCCTTGCTGTTTATTCTGGAGAAATCTTCATGGTCCAAGTGGGTATCTATTACCAAGCTGGGTGCTTTCAGTTCCCATTTTTCACTCCCTGTCTTCCACATCTGTTGCTACAGTTCCAGGTTTCTGATGTCCCCTACTGCTTGTTGTGGTGACTGCAGGACATCTCTGCATTGTTAAATATTTCAGGATAATGATTTGAACCAAACTCTGGCACATTTTTATGGCAAGCACCAGCATGGTGACCTTGTCTATTGAAGCATTGTACTTGCTCTCAGTTAAACTTTGTCTCATCTGCATTTCTTGTGGAGCTGTACCTGCATAACATGCCTTCTGTTTGCTTGTCTTCCTCTTCATTGCACTCGAGGGATGTTGTGGTCTGTGTTTTTGGAACTTCCCCAAGCAAGAGAGTCAGGGAGTTGCACCGTAGCTGAAAAAGGGAGAGCAGAAACACAGGGTCTGTAGTGAAAGAGGAAGGATCAGGAAAGTTGCTTATTCTTTTCATCCTCCTCCTGTTCCTGTCAGGTGCTGACTATGTGTGGTTTTGATTTTAGTTTTTCAGATGGAATTCTGCAATTTGTAGACCATCACATCACAGCTTATATATGATGATTATGCCCCCACAACCAGTGAGTGTACCCAACCCACCTCCTTGCTGGTCCTGGATTTATATTCTTGAAGTTTTCTTCAGCTTTGCTTTCAAAGCCTTGCAGACAATATTTTTATCTTTGTTCTTTCTTCACAAATTTTTTCCTTAATCTTCACTGTCTGAAACTCCCATATTCTGTATATGAGTGCCGTAAGAGATTGCCTCCAACTCCGCCAACGTGCATTAGATTTGGCTTCTTCCAGTCAGTACTAAATTCTTGAGCAATTACCATCATTCAGACTAAATGTTGTAGGGGGATCAGATCAGATTTCAGATTTGGGTCTTTCCTGGACTGGTTTTGTTAGGTAATACAAGGCATTCATTACACCCTGCTTTCCCACAGGCATTTGAGTGCTCACACTATTGAAACCTGGAAGAGCTATGAAAGTTTGCACCAGCAGTACCCTGCCCACATCCACGCTCCTCTAAAAAGGTTAAATGGAGAGTTATGCTATGTTAAAATGATTTCAAGTTGTTCTTGCTAAAAGTTCAGGACTCCTTTGTTAAGTGTGAGGCTTATTCAGAAAAACATAGCTATTAAAAAAACATTTGAACACAAGATATAACATGTCTCTGGATAGGAATCAACAAGCATGTATTTAGATGCTTTTCCATACAGGTCTTTACACAGTTGATTTCACATCATCTTTTCGTTTCTTCTTCTGCTGTAATCTTAAGGACATTTGCGATAGATACTTTTCAAATATTTGTATGATCCCTTCTGATATCTTGCTGCCTCTAAATTTTTTAATAGAGTTCCCAAATCTCTTCATTAAAAGCAGTATTGATGTTCCCATTCTACAAATTATGAGACGAGTTACAGAGAAGAGCTTTTCCAACCTCACAAAAGGAAAATTTGGCCTATGTAGTCCAGTCATCTTTACTTTCCTCATCACAGACTCTTCTTGAAAATGGAGGAGATAAGTTTGAGACAGTGATGTTTCACAGAGGGAGTGCGGCTCTGCTCTCATGTTAAGAAATTTAAGCTTTTGAAAACCCACTTGCTGCCAAAAGGCTTCTCTTTCAAGGCTTTTAGCTATGGGTGATCCTCTGTTTAAAGTCTTGTCCAGCTGTGCTTTGTAAATATCTCTTAACTGATAAATGAATTATTTCCTTCAGTTAAGATCCCCATATCCCTGTGCAGAGTTTGCAAATGCACAGTTTTGCAGTGGACTTACTAGTTTTCAATATTGGTTGACTTGTGTTTTTATTTTTTGTAGTTATGCCCTCTATATTTTTAACTTGCTGGCATAATTTTGACCCAATTTGGTGAAGTGTTGTCAATCATTGTTGCGAGATACAGGAAAGAATACTAGAAAATAAGCTCTTGCCATTTTTAATCTAACAAAACAGCTCTGTTGCTGATCTTGCTGGCTGTCTAACAGATGGGCTAGTGTCCCATGAGAAGACAGCCACTTCCTTGCATAATAAACAAAGAAGGAGAAGTTGTCTGCAAGCCATTAGTGTATTGTAAAGTTAGATGCAATGTCTTGATATTGTCAGAATGGGTTCCTCAAGCACATTTCTTTGACATTCTGTCATAAGTCAGACACAAGACACCATTAAATCAAAATTAAAACTTTAAAAGGCTGCCAGCTGTTTAGTTTATTCCAACAAAAGAACCCCAGTAAAAATATCCTCCATTTTCTAAATACTGATAACCAACTAACAGACAAGGATTGAGTAGGGTATTTGACAGAGGCAAGATCATTTGGCCCACATGACACATTGCCAGGATGCAGTGCAGATTCCTGTCTCCTTTTACCCTTTTACAAATAAAGATGTTAATTGTAATACTATTCTTATTTGAATTACCCATTGGTTATTGTATAGTGGAAGCTTATGAAAATCATGGTTGAGCATTACAATTGGTTTTTTTTGTTGGGACACCTAAGGAAAATTATAAGACCCACAAAAATCTATGTGTTTTTCTTAATAAGAGTATTTTCTCTTATATTCAGAAGACAACACATTGCTTATACAAAAAAGTCTATGTCTGGCCATTTTTCACAAGAATTTCCACTGAAGTAGAAATAAGTAACAAATGTTGTCATTTACAGATTTTTTGTGGTGAGATGAATTTCCCACCTTTTAAAAAATCATTACATACGGGTGTTCCAATATTGAACTGGAAATTATTCTTTCTTTATGGTTCTACCAGTGAAAAAAAAGAAAAATTGCATGGCTGTCAAACTTTTTTCTTACCCAATTACTCATGGTAATTTTGGCACCCAAAAAAGAAAGATAATCAAATCCCAGATGTATAATTCTGTTTAAGCCTGCAGGACATGAAGCTGCTGAGCAATGTGCTACTTACTTAGTTGCCCTGACAGGTCTTAAGACCTTCCCACTAAAATTCCACATTTAAGTTAGAGGAACAAATGAATTCAGTGAAATTCAGTGATTTGAGAGGGGAAAAATAAGAAAAAAAAAGTACCCTATCGGAATAGACTGAGGTGATGATCCCTTTTTTATCCATCGTAAAACTAAAAAGGGCTTAAAGAGAGAAATAAAGCCTTTCACATGCCTACTGCTAAAGTCTCTTAAGGAACTACTGTAAACAGAAGAACTGACAAAATCCAATGAATATTACAAATAACACTGCAGACTGATTCTGTTTGACTTTTATCATAGTTTGACAACTTGTTTTTCTGTTTCTAAAACACATTATCAGTAGAGAAAATTTCAAGAGAAGATATACTAAAATTAATGTAAGCCCCATATCACAGTTTTTTATCTTCTCAGCTTTAGAGTGATTAGTTGATCCAATTTACGAAAAAATATGTAAATATAAAAGTGTAACTTTTCAGAAAAATCAGTCATATCTGAGTTTTTATATTCAGATTATCTGAATGAATATGTGGTATATTACACATCTCCTGAAGTGTTCTGACTTTTTGGATTGGTAATTGTGTGTATGCAGCACTTTTTACACCTTGCCTCTTCTTTGCTGTTCACAGGGAAAAATGTAAAATTCTATTTATAATTTTTATATATATATGTATATATATATATATGTATTTATGTATTTCTTTATTTATAGAAAATTCTATTTCAGTATAAATGTTGAAAATGTACCTTGCCTTGTTCACTGCTTGCAATGCAATTTTTGCGTTTACATTGGTTTTGTTTTACCCCCTATAATGTCCTGTTTCATTCCAAAGACATAGGCAGCAAGTTACTAGATGATCATAAGACAGATGCAGTGCTTATGGTGTTTATGTTAACCAGTGAAATTAAGTGGCCCAAATGTGTTATGAGAAACCTCTGTTTAACCTGGGGTCGTACGATAATTATCAGAAAGCTAATTTTAAAACATCCTCCAAATAATCTCCCATCTCTGTCGATTGCTTTCTATCTTTGCTTGTCATTTTTAGGAAATTAAATGAAACCCACTTGTCTACAAAGGCCATGTCACCTGTAGAAGTAATAATGCCACACTTATAAATAGCAAACAGTATCACTCAGAACAAGTGCCTTTTATCGTTGCTCCTTCATTATCATAGAATATCTAAGCATTTACAAAAGACCTTAGGACAGTTCTGTGGGATATAAAACAGAGCCAGGGAGCTTGAGGCAGGGTTTTGACGCTTTGAAGCAGCTTTGCAATGTATTTGAGACAGTATAAAGAATAGTAATTTTTTCTTAATCCTCTCTTTGAATAAAACAGTGACATTTCAAAGGCTGAGACAGTTTTGAAAACATAACTAAGTTAAACCCCTTTAGCTTTGCATAGTGCTAATTCTGTGGGATCATATGTAACCAATGGCTAATGCGAATAACTGGATCAAGATTTGTGCCTTTCGTTTTGCAGGACCTCTGGTTTAAACTTTGAATCAAGCCAACCCTGAACATTTTTTTCCCTCATTGATCCCTGCTAGGAAGTTCCATGAAAAGCACAAGCAGCACAGTACATCAGCTCCTTTCAGCAGGGCTTTTTGGATCCCAGAAAAAGTGGACAAAAATATTCAAGCTGCTCTGTTTTTAATGAAGGCCATGGCACTGCATTTTGTATCTGTTATTTTCTTCAGTAGATTTGTATCTGTGTTAGTGTAGACAGGGAAAAATAGAGCTAGAAATTATGGATTTGCTCCAAGTAGACCACGAAACAACAGTTTAGTAAGGCAAATACTTTTAAAATAATAAAATTGCAACATTTTTCTCATATACTCATGTAGAATAAATCCTAGTATTCCTTTATTATTTCTAATCTCTTATGTCAGAGGGAAATAATGACCTCCATCATAAAATCAAAATAAAGAAAAACTGGTGTAACTGATACTCTGTTTAAAAGTTGGAATTAAAAGATCTTGCTAAAATGACATGGAAGGAAAGCAAGCAAGAAAAAAATATATTCCTTCAAAATCATTGAAGGAAACAGTTTTGCAAAAATCTTCACAATGCATCTGAAGTCCATGACAACTTATGTATTCAGTGTATATCAACAAATACAGTTTGGGGCCTGGCATCAGATTCTGTGGGTGATGTGTATTGAGTTACAGCAGAGATCTGCTCCTTTTCTGGACTTGTGCAGCATCTGTCCTGGCATGTTGGGTGTTGTGGTGGTGCTCAGTGCCAGAGCTGCTGATTGCAGGCCACAGCACTGTGTGTGGTTTGAGTCTGATTATCAGAAAACCGACAAAACCGAGAGCTTGGGCTCACTGGCTCAACTCCCTTGCTGTGGCAGACAACTGCATCACTGTAATTCTGTTTATAAATCTACTAGAAAGTTGTGCCAGAATCCCACTGCTGTGACAGTTTCAAACATTCTGGTTTTCAATCGCACTGGTGGCTGTGCCGAACTCTTTGCTGCCTGTGCTACCAAGCACAGACCAAATAATTGAACACATGCACTCTTGGCCTATGTTTTGAAAAGGTAATAAGCCAAGTTGCCTTAATTTTCTCTCATAAGAGAAGCTACCCATTCCTCTTATCATCTGAATAGACCTCCTCTGTACATTTTCCAGCCTTTTACCTTTCTTGACTGTCAGTTATGAGAATTTATACGCGTGGCCTCAGGTGTATTAGTACTAGGGCACGGTGCAATAGTTTCAGTAATTCCCTTTTCTACTTTGCCTGAGGCCTTGTGAGGTTGCATTTGCTTTTTTTTAAGTGCTGACTGTGATCAAATGAAATACCATGCTCATTTTCCTGCTTTGTTGCGTGAATCATAGTCTCTGAGCTTGCAAGGGAAAACCTGTTTTTCCCTTGCTGATATATTGCTGTCTATGCAGCTGAATCCTGTTAAGATCATTCCTGTGCAGTACTCCTGCCTTCCTCAGCATGGGCAGAGCTCCCTGGCTTCATGTGATCAGTAACTCTGAATTGAGCATTTCTATTGATTGTTTCCAAAGTCATTAATGAAAGCATTAAATGAATCCTACTCCAGACTAATGTTTTCTGGGCACGCATCTAATAACCTTCCACTCCTTCAGGTTTGTGTTTTGTTGTGTTGGGTTTTTTTAATATGATCAGTTCTTATTTGGTTTGTTATATTTACTGAAATGCTGAAACTAATATTCATATTTTCAGTATTTTTTTTTCCCTTGGAAACACAGCCAATGATTTCTATCTGAAAGCCAGATATATAATTTCTTTTTTCATATAGCAGTGTGTAGCATACCTTTGGCATACCTTTGACAAACCTCAGGTGTGTTTTATTCCTTTTTCCTTTTATCTTGAGGGGTCTTTAATTTAACCTTACTATTTCTTCCTAGGATCTAGTATGTTGTTGAGTAACAGCCCATGATGGCACCTGTGATTGCTCAGACCACTCGTTTCCCACTCTGAAATATAATTCTCTAGTTGTGTATTACTAATACAGTGGTATGAGAAGTTCAGCATTTTTGCATGGAGATGTCTTGGTGTTACTTGACTTGAGTACATTTAAGTCTGAGCTTTTCTTTCTTTTCTGTTCATATTAATTACGTTTTTTTGTGTGCAATTGTTTAACATCATTAGAAAATGAGTTGCTCTCAATAGCATTAACAAGGTCTTTGTGAGTAATTTCCCAAATATCATAATTAAAATCTATGTTTCATTAGGTTCTCAAGTGTTCTGTTAACTCTAGATGAAGGGGGGATTTTCATAGTCACAGATAAGATTTAAACATCAAATCTCACCCTTTCACCTTTAGAAAATCTTCCCATGAAATTGTATATGATTTCTGAACCATTGTTTCTCAGGAGGTGGAGAGTAACATAAGGAGCAGATACCTCTGACTTTTTTTAATACCTGCCAGCTCTGTGGCACCTCTGGCCTTTTTCTTAAGGGCTTCAGTAATTAGAGCTGTGTGAAGTTTCACACGTAGAATGGAACTGGATGATTCTGGCATCTAATCGGGTCAAAGGCTAAATTCCTCTGGTGTGCAACATGTTACCCTAGGCTGAATTACAGCCCTGCAAACTGGAATGGTTAGATCCTTAACTTTGGAATATTAACTTGTTAATTTATTATTTTTTGCAATAGATAAGGCATCACCATATCACAAAACTATCCATTTTATATCACTACTGACATTTTTGCCCACACCTGAATTGCAGGATGTGTTTCTATGCTGTGTTGCAATATCTTTTTGCTTTCCCAACTGCAGGAGGGTATGTGGATGACACAAAGCATCACACAGCCATGGCCCAACAGGCTGATCCACTGCTGACATAAAGCTGTGTAGCTGCCTAATTGTGTCCTCTGTGGATCTGGCCCCAGACGTGGCAATCTCACTGCAAGTGGTAACCACCAGTGTAAACCGGAATGTGTAAACTGGCATGTTTGATTTAAATTGCACAAACTGGTTATGGCCTTGACACTGCCATGAGAATTACAAGCTCTGATCATGTAAACCAAGGCTCTTAGAACTATCAGAATGTAAGGAAGCTCTGCAGATAAATAAGCACTTGGGGACAAGTTTAAAAACTTCTGTGCAGAATTCCACTTTGTGCCAAGTGCTTGAAGAGCGAGATGCCTGTTTGTTGAATGCTTTCTGAAGTTGGACTGCTGATACTATTTTGTTTGTGATGTATTTAAAGTACTGAAACCTTTCCTTAAGATTTATATGTCCTTCCAAAGGGCACCCAGTGAATAGGCTAAATGCTTGGCATGCTTTCATCCTGGCTCTGGCAAAGGCTATGGATAACCAGGTCCACAGTTGGAAAATGCAACTCTCCCCCTTTTCCCAGATGAGTCTTAACAGTTCTCTTTAGTTTGGCAGTTGATCACTTCTATCAAGATGAAGTTGCCTTTGGCCAAGCCCCTGGGATCTCTGCATAGCTTTTCTCAGCCACAAATCATTTCTTCATTCAGCATGTCACTTGACATCTTTGGTGTTATAAATTAGTTCAAGAAGGGGGGACACCCATTTCTTCAGCCCTCCTCACCAAGGGCTCAATTCTCATGTTTTCTGAAGTTATTTACTTTTGCTTTAGGGGACGATGCAGTTTTACTCTCTTACTGTGCTATCAAGGGAACAAGTCCCTTTGAGCCAAACACCTGCTTTCCTTTAGGAAGAATGATGGGGAAATGCCTTTTTAAAAGCCTCTACTTATTTACTTTCTAAATTTACAAAAAGTCTCTTATTACTCAGATCCCCAGAGGTTTAGTAAAAAAGTATAGCGGACCAAAGCAAAAAAAGAAAATGAAAAATAAAGCATTGCCTTTCTCTTTGCCACAACAGTGACAAAATCATGGCAGTGCCCTCAAGGTTACCAGACCTTTATTCTCTCTTAGAGTCAAAATCCAGAAGTGAGTGGTCTCCACTAAGAAAACAATAGGTCACTTGGGAGGCTTTGCCAACTAATGTCTGCAAGTTGGAAGCCATTTGAGACACACTGAATGTTACTTCACCTCACAGCTCCAGTCTTCTTACCCAGACATTTCCCCTCAAGCTGAACACAGCGATTGTCTACGCTTCTTAGAGAGTGCCCAGGATATTCATGGAGGTTTTGACCTGTCATGATTTCATGCTTCTGCACTTTCTCTTCTCTGACAAATCTGAAGAAAGATGGCACAAAGCTTTATTCTTGTTCTTAGTTAAGAGCGTTAAACACCTAAATCTTATTAAATTCCTAATTCTCATATTATTTTTGGGAATCACATCCTCAGTTCTTCTTTTTGCACAGGTTTTAAGGTGGCAATTTGCAGACATGGCATGACTGTTTTGCCTAGCATTGCCATAATTTCTGGGTACACCACATCCTCGTGTCCATTTATCACGAGCGGTGTCTTGCAGTGCCACAGGGAAGAGCTGGGTTTGTTGATATATCTGAGCCCTTACACAATGCCAGAAGTTTTAAGTAACAGATCACAATCTGTGAGCCAGCAGGTAAAGAGCACAAACAGTCTAAGCATACATGCAATGGATTTGACTACTGTTTGATTTGTTGTGACCTCAATGACTCTTTCATTGTAACAGTGCCTGAAGAGCTCAGCCACGGACTGCAGCTGCATGGTCCTGCACAAAAACACAGAGGAAAAGGTATTTCTTGCTACCAAATGGTTTATAGCCTTGGGTCATCTCTCTTCTAGTTTATTATATCGATCTAATATGTGCAGAATGGTGTGATCTAATTTGTTTCTAATCTAACATTCTAAGACCAGCATAGGACATGATTATAAGAGTGACTGCTATGCCTACAGCTGATCCTGAGCACTTTGAGCAGTGTGTGTCCAGTTTTGGCCTTGGCAGATGGCCCATGAGCCACAGCACAACCCCTGCAGTGCTGCCTTCACACAGCTTTCCATAGCTTCCTAAAACAAGTCCTCTCTGAGGCCAGGTTATTGCATCTCTTTTCGCTTTGCCCTCTGGGCTGCTATGCATCCAGCTGTCGGCTGAAATAAGGAAGGCAGCATTGCCTTCAGATTGGATCTTTTCCATGAACTCACTCCAGATTTGGGCAAGTATCTAGAATTTACAGGAATAAGAACGTCTATAAAGAAATTACCTAAAGGTGGTTTTGCCTTGTGTGTTGGGGTTTTTTTGCTTGTTTTTTTTGTTTCTGTTTCTTTCTTTCTTTCCATGGTAATAAGTAAATTCTAGCTGGTCCCAGTACATGTAAGATTCAGATGCAGGTCTCCGCTCAGGATGATTTGGGGCAAGAACTGAGGTTTGGTTCTTCGCATCATAGGCAGCTCAACTATCCTAATCTGGAGACTACTGACAATTGTGTGGGGAATTTTTCATGTTACTTTTTGTTTAAGAGAGTTAAAAAAATAAAATCATGTCAGGTTTTTAAATAAAATATACTGATGTTTTAAGAAAATAATAATTATTTACTGCATGAGAAGAAGATGCAGATCAACTCTTACTAATAGATTTTGCAGTTTAGTGATGAGAACAGAAGAGTTTTTGGGCAGCTAGGTTCAGGTAGCTGTCTTTCAAGAGGGGCAGGAACCCCTGCCTTTCAATATTCTAAACTCTAAGTTTCCTCATTTCCAGCAGTTAGATAGAAGCAGAGAATGATATTAAAAAAAAAAAAAATCTAAATCCCTCAAACCTTAATCTGGAATCCCTTACCGATGCACTGCAGAGCCAGAAAGTATGTTATGAGTAAAAGCATATTGGCATTGAACTTAAAAGTTGTGAAAAGGACAAATATTTATGACTTATATATTTTCAAGCTCAGCAGAAATGAATTTTCAGCTTTGTCTGAGATATCACACTGTAGTTTACAGTATGTATACGGTAAATAGAATATATACAATAAAGTGTCTCCCTTAACTAGGTACTTAGGCACTATTTCACTGGGCAGCAGAGCATACTTAGAAATATTTTCCATGTTGGCAAGTTTGAGATTATATGTGACTTAAAATGTGAAATAGTTCAAGACACAATTGCACATTTAAATGGAAAAGCCACTGCAGAAGAAGCATATATTATTTATAATAAATTGTATGCAATTTTACAGGCACCACTTTTTATTTCTAGTAACCAAGCATATTTCCTCTCATTTGAACACCCATTGTTGTACTAGGACAGTGTTTTCTAGGTATTCTATCCCTTTCATGTGAACAAGTAAACTAGGCTCTACAGAGAACTGCAGAATCAGTTGTGTCTGGTGAAACTAGTTTAGCTGAAGAAATAAGAGTGTCTAAAAGAACAAGAGTCAGATGCCTTTTATTCTGAATAATATGCCCCTGATCAGTAGCCTGATGGACTCTGGTTTGACAGTGAGTAGCAAGAAATCTGAAAGTCTGATGAAATGTGAAAAAAACATATACTTTTAGTTTCTCATTTTCCTTTTTAATACCTTGAAAATGTTAATTGAAGCTTTGCTAAAAGTTTCTAGTGAGTGTGTGAGGGTAGTCCAGAGGCTGGACCTCCAAAATATGAGGGAAATCCTTTGTATGTGCTTCTATTGGCAGAGGGAAACTTGTGCACTAGGGAGGTTTCTTGAGTTTTGAATCCATATTTGTTCAGGTAATATTTTCATTTGCTCTCCTCTCGCTAGATTTGGTAAGGACTTGCCTCAGAATGGCCCAGTACCGTTTGATTTTCAAAAATTACTACATTGAGAAAAACAGTCCTTCTCAAAAGCAAACACATAATCTCATACACAAAACACACCTTGGGTTTTACTCATTTCTCACTGACATAAGGTGTAATTTAGTTGTCCAAAATGGAGTCATTCATGATGTATGTCAGACATAGGCCCAGAAAAGCTATTTTTAACATGCACACACACACACACAGAGCCAAATGACATTTAATTTTTTCACATTCACTCCCCAGTGTTGTTGTATACATCCTCAGTGGCATTATTAAGTGGAGCTTTTCAAGCAGATGAAGTATGTTACTTACTGTGGCTAAACTGTAATGAAAGAAGAGATGGCTGTTTGCCAGTGAATGGTGTGTAGCTTGTAGGAGCATGTAATTACATAAATCACAAACATATGCAGAAGATGTTTTCTCTTTACATTTAACTGGTGTTGCCTGGAGCTATAGCTGCTTGCAACTCTATTTAATTACCATAATTATTTTAAATGTGTATATCTGGGCAATCTTTGAGCTTTATGAGAATGTTATTCATACCTTATCTGCAAAAATCTAGAGGGTCCCATTCTTCCCCAAGGGGCTGCAGTAACCAGGTTTCTCCAGATTTCAGACACAGGGTGGCTGTAATGTTTATACCTTTACTTTGAATTACTGGTTTTTAAAAAACCTAAGCCTCTGAAACTAATCAGATCTTGAAATCTCAGTAGACTATATAATTTCCTGGTAGGAAATTAAGCATTGTATGTTGTTTGTGGGAAGAAAGTACCTGGAGAGGTTCTGATTAGCTTCTTTTACGTCTTAATTTGCTGACTGTGTAAATGTTGTTTGGCTAAACAGATTGACAACTGTCTAGGAAAGGTATTGATTGTGTTAAAATGGATACTTCCTAAGGGAAATGTTAAAAAAACCTGACAGACTAGTTGGGATTTTCCAGTTCATTTTGTCAAGCAGTCAAACGAGTTAGAGCAGGGCGTTTTTCTAAATTCTCTTTTCAACTTGTGTAAACCCGATTCAAATAGTTGATGCTAATAGAGTTGCCCCAGAAACACCACAGTATAACATGGGCTTTTGGTTCTTCTCTCATTTGTCAGTTTTGTGTGGACTTAACGTCATTTGATATTGGTTGAGTCACTTGTGGTTCAGACCAATACCAATGAGAGATGACATGAGTCCTGATATATGGGATGACTGGCCAGTGGAGGCATACCTGAGTTTGCCCTCACTAATGTTAAGTGGTGAGCATAGAACACCTGCAGTGGAAGACATTGGGAGTGGTAAAACACTCGAGAATAAAAAATCTGATAGCTGAATAACCTAAAAAGACCACACGGTAGGAACCATAAGCCACTGTCTGTCACACACAACGGATGCAGAATAATTAAGAGTACTGTTACAGAAACCTTACGCACTGGAAGACCAAGAAAGGCAGGTTTTGTGAGAAAAAGGTAGTATAATTTATCAGTTCAGCTCTCTGTTATAAAAACACATGTTTATGGACAAATGAGCTCTCCCTATATTACCAAATCAGTTGGTCCAACACCTGAATGTAAAGATAGTGAAGTTGCACAGGATTCATGTTACAGTAAAATAGGAAGTAGCAAGTTTTAGAAAATTTAGAAGTCTTGTCCTAGAAATCAGGTAAATATAAACAAACACCCATTGGAGAATCACATAGAGCCAAGACAGTACTTTTATTCTATTCAGTGTCAGGGAAGTACAATAATAGTTTGCACCTTGTCTCTTCTGTCAACCACTATAGAAAACCTTACGAGTGATGCCTCCTTACAGAGCTTTTGTAAGTCACGAGATTGTTTTTTGTTTGGTTATAATGTGACATGCCAGCTGTAGATCATATGTGCAGTTTTGTGACATGGCTTAGTCTGTTCTTCCACCACCCAAGAGGCAACATACACAAAGCATTATTGTCAGAGATAAGTTGCTACAATCTCTTGTGGAAAAAAAAAAAAAAAAAAAAAAGCAAGCAAGCCTCTGGAATGCCAGGGAACAATGCACTTTCCACATCAGAGACTGGTTTATTTAATAACCACAAATTATTTCAGGTAATTTGGCACCAATTTAATTACACCCACAAGAACGTCCTCAACAACAACAACGAAAAGAAGTAACAAAAGACCCACCCCTACTACCAACACCGTCAGGATGAACTGAAGGCAGAGTTTCCATTCATTAAATTATGATTAGCCTTGCTAATACCTTGTCTGTCAAATCCCCATTCTGGGCTGCAGACACATGAAAGGGAAACATATATGTGATGCTTTGAAAAGGAAGCTGACAGAAAGTGATGTTTTTCCCATGCATTAGAATGACAATAAAATCTTTCAGATGATGGTGCACACTGAAACTTTTGTTAAAAATGCAGATTATGAACAGCTGAAATTAAAATCCATCTGAGGCACTGTCAGTAAATGCCTTTCATTAATCCAAAGAGCAATATTTACTACCTTTGAAGAGCAATTAATCTGGATTTGTTGGTAGTTTCACTCTGTTCTTTTTCATTTCACATATTTCCAAATTAGGGTGTGATTGAAAGACTCCAATTGTTGCATTCACCTACCAACTCTGTAGTATCAGCATCTATACAGAGAGTGATATATGCCCATGTCAAAGCTCTTTACTGAGTAGCAGAAGAATGTGGGAATGGGAAATCCCCCTAATTTTGCCTCTAGGAAGAATAAATCTTGGTAATTTCAACTACTGAAACTGAACATAGACATTTGGAAGATTTGTTTTAAAAGCTGATACTGGAGAGCTGGTGTGAAATTCTATTTAATTCAAGTGTTTTGACTTCTCTCCAGCACAGTGGAGAGATCTCCTTTTGGCCTCCCTGAAGTGCTTTTACTTGCAGTTGACCAAAGGTAGTGCCACGGAAAGGAGAGAGTACTTTATGACAAAGTCTTTGTACTTCTCATGAAAGTCATGCTCACTGTGGCTCTTTTCACAGGGAGATTTTACCCTTCTGTGGACCAGAGGAGAACACACAAGCCAAGTTTTGACACAAAGTCCCTGTCTAAATACAAGAAAAGGATTTCATGCAAATTGAGTCAATGTGATTTTTTCCTTAAAGTCTGAGCATCATTTTGTTTGTACCTGATCAAGGATTCCTTAAGATACAACAAAAAGATCTGATTCCAAGTCAGATGGGGACCATGGTCTGTAAGAGGTTCACTGTTCTCTGACTACTTACTGTCCATGTTTCCAGCTTTGTTTTGAATGGCTATTTTGGCTCTGATCATTGCATTCTCCAAAAAAGGATATCGCAGTATGTATTTCCTTTATCTTTGAGTGTGCTGCAGGTGATTGGATTTTTAAAATCCTATTCTTTTAAAATTCCTTTAATTCTTTTAAATTCCTTTAAAATAATTTTTGGGAGTTTTTTAATTTCTTAAAAATTCTTTTAAAATCTTATGCTTTAAATATTGTTTAAAACCGTATTTTTAAAAATCCTATTAAAATTCCTGTATCTTTTCAGTCAGTACTTGCAGTGACCAGCTATATAAATACTGCTACAATTAAACAGAAATTCTCAAATCTCTAAGTGATAAGAATTTTGTACTATGGACAGTTTGAGCCTAAATTTTTTTTGGTTTTCAAAGGATTTCTTTATATCCTAATGAAACTTTTGCATGACTGAGGGAGAGGGGACAAAAAAATAGGTTTTTCCTGTTAATAATGATAACTAGATTACAACTGTGAGATAAAATATTACATCATGAACTACCTAATTTCATTCAACTTTGAAGTCCACCAGTTTGTCATAAGGCTTGCAAATCATTTGATCTTCTGTTAGGAATAAAAGGTAAATTCCCCATCTTAAAGTTATAGCCATACAACGAGGTTCTTTAGTACTTGAGACTTGAAGTGAAAGGGGCTGGATGTGATTACAAATTGAACTGTAATGCAATCTGTGCTTTTCCAGTCAAGTTTTCCAGTGATGGTTGAGGTTGGCTAACGATTTCTTTCCTGTGCACTGCCCTAAGGTTCTGTTCTGTTTCTCCAGGGCATCTTGGCAAGAGACTTGAAGATATTTTAAACCCCTAATAAATGCCAGGTATTTCACTTCACTTTTATTTTTAAAACATGAAAAAAATAATTACTAAGCCAGAGAAAAAAACAAGTATTTTCCATTTGCCATTCATTACAGATGTCAGACAGCCATAAATATAGAAATGGTCAGCTGCAGGTGTAACCTAGTTCTGTTGTGTAATGCACACTCTGTTCCTATAACATCACTAAAAATGGGCTGTCTGGCTAATAAATAGCACCACCGTTACACAGTAAAAGGTGAAAATTAATGTGAATGCTGCTGGTGAGTTAGCTGTATTAACAAGCCAATCATGTAGTATTAGCAGTCATAATGGGGAACAACATAAACTTTTAAGAGCTTCTGCAAAAGCTTTCAGTCCTTTCAATGTTGGGAATTTAAAATGAGTGCTGTCCAGTAATTTTATTTCTTTATATTTGGGAGGAAGAGTATGTAGGAAATTTTAAAAGAAATTCACTGACATCTGCATCTAAAAATAAATTTAAAAAAAATTTAGTCCAACCTACATATATCACTATTGTCTCAGATGCTCTGCTGGTAAGGCTCTCTTGCCTTCATCAAAGGTTTTGGCCCATGTACAATAACCTTTGATAGCTAACTGATAAAGAACTGATAACCCCTTACTGATAGCAAAATCTTTTCCACACCAGAGCAAGAAGAGAGTGCAATCTGAAATGGCAGTGAGTAAAAGGGGACAATAAACAAACAAAAGGCTAATTGATTTCTTCTACTTAGAGCTATGTCTGACCAACAACCCATCCGGCCCTATGTCCTCTTGCTGATGTTGCATGGTGCTTTGGGAAACATTTCAGACCAGATCATATGTTTCATCCCTGGAGTTTTTTTCCAGATTGTGTCAACAGTTGAGGGAGTTTCTGATATAAATTTATCTTGGCCATTATAGGTAATAACCAGCAACAGATCTATTGTCTCCAAATTGTCTAATCCTTCTCTGAAGGTCTCTGTATCATCCAGTGTCAGTGAGTACTACAATTTAATTGTGTGCTGTGTGAAACGCAGCATGCTGAGAGTTACAGCCTTTGCTGGGATGGTTCTTAGGTCCCATTTGTATGTCCTCAAAGACTCGCTGTTGTTTGTAGTCCTAGAATGGCTTCCTCTATATCCTGCACATCTGGGGAGAAACCACATGCAGTCTGACCCAAGAAGATAAGTAGGATGATGGGAATCTGCCTGATTAGTAACATATTTTGTGGGTTGCTTATATTGAGTCAAATGTACTAATTCACCCTCTCTGTCTTCCTCCCATTCTTTTAATTTTATTCTTGGCTGCAGAAAAGTCACTAAGGAAAAATGTACCTTGAAAAGCAGCTTGTTATGCTTGGCAATGCTTATTATGTTGCTCTGCTTCTCCACCACATTTGATCTGAACTTCTTGAAGATAAGTAGATTAAAAGAAAATTAATTGGAAATCTTTCTGTTTCATTTATGGGTTGCTAACACACATCAGAGGGTAAAAATTAAAAGACAAATGTCTATCAACTCAGAAAAGCAAGTCTGCTCTCAAATCTAGTGCTAGGAGTTCCTGTGAAAAACTTCACAAAGTCATGACATCCCTAACCTGCCTGAACAAGAGCATATGGAAGAACAGATAGTAATTTTATTCTGTTTTATATTTCTGAAATTATTTCAGTGAAAATTTTCTATTTCCTAAAGTCAAGTGCCTATGAATTTGTATTGCAACTGCATTTTTAATTGCAGTTCATCAGTACTGTGATTAGAAGCATGTTGTGGTGGAGAGGAGAAGGAGAGGATTACTTATTTATAAAGTGATATTAAATTCTGATCTCAGTCAAGTTAATGTCAAAGTTGGGAGTTCAATGGGAGCTGGATAAACCCTAAGGATGTATGGTTATCACTTGTGACCAACAAGCAAACAGGCAGCTTCAAAAATTTCTTGTCTCCAGTCTCTGCAGCTTTGAACCGCTTTGGTCGGGAGTGCTGCTGCCCAAGAACTAACAACTGTGTTCAAGTGTGGGACCAGAAGGCATGGATACAGGTCAGGAACAGGGACCCAGCAAGTCAGTTCCTCTTCTGCCCCTCAAAAGCATATTGACATGGGGTTTGATTCTTACAGTCTTTAAATAAGCGGAGGACACAGCAGTGGCATTTTTCATGGCAAGAACAGCACTAAGGAAGGCACTGTAATACAGATCAGAATTTGCTGTCTGTGGTCTAAAGAGTTGTTTTGGGAAATGGCTGTGATTTTACAAGCCAGCTCCACCAAACCCGACTGAACTGCCCTTGGTGGTCTGCTTTGAGTAGCATTTTAAAGCTATTGAATTTCCACAGTTACACTTAGTAAGCTCTCCCAGTGAAACCCAGCTGAAATGCTGCTACCAGGAGGTATCACCTGGGAAAGAAAGGACAGATAACACAAGGAGACAGGCTTAGAAATACTGCAGGGGGCAAGATCCCATATGAATTACTGCTTCTTGAATTATCTTCTCTGAATTCTGAGGTGAACTGGATGTCTTTCAAGAAAGCAGATTGCAGGGAAATGCCTTGTTGCTTTGGCAGTGCTAATGTGACCTGAGTTAAAACATTTGATGATTACCCATTCCTGCTCAAAACAAGAGTATCTGTGAAATGTCATTGAAGAGAACAACACAGCATCGAAACCTCTTCTGGCATTTCAAAAGATGAAGAGAGCTTATCAAAGATGCAGTAGTGATTCTATGTCTCCTGTTGCATTCTGGAGTTTGTTGCAGTCACAGAAACAATTTACTGTTCTACTTAGGAAGAAAATAGCTATAAATTATAGCTAAGTTAATTCATTATTCCTACAAAGTGTACTTAAGAGTTATCAGTGTCCTAAACAAACTTCCACTCTAGATAACTATATGCCACAAATGGTCCTTCCAACTCAGTCTTCAGTTACAACTGAATTGTCAGGAAACACCCCAGAGAAAACAACATTGTTATATCTGTATGAATTACAAGGTGCTTTCAGGTTACTTTAAGAAATAGCTGCTGACTGGCTCAAAAATAAACACAAGAATTGTTGTTATGTTAGACAGATGGCTTTTGCAAAAAACCTGTGTTAGACAATGTCTACATGAGTAGTGAGCTAACCTAGTATTTTTCATTGATGTGTCATCGCCACATTCCACATCTTTCCACCAACTTTTCACTGTCTTTTTTTTTTTTTCCCCAGAAAAAGAACAGGAATTTGACTTAGTTTGCTACAGAGAAAAAGTGAAGAAGCTGAGAGTGAAATACTATTTTCTAAAACACATTAGTGAAAACAGAAAGTGAAAATAGGGAAGTGAGAAAGAGATAGGGCTGTTTAAAAAGGCTGAGAGAAAAAGGAGTGGTAAAACAGGAAAATGGAAGGAAAGAGCATGGTGAAAGAGCTGATGTCAGGTAAAATGAAGTAGCAATACAGAGAAGATTATAAAGAAAGGCAATAACAAAGAGAATGAGATGGAAAAATAATCATAGGCAGAAGTGAAAGAGAAAATAAAAGAATATAAAACCAAATAAAAACAGGAGATGGAAGGAGAAATAGACAGGAAACAGGAAAATGTAGGATAGAAAAAAGAGAGTTGTATCTAATTAACGCATGTTGCTACCTTTCATCAGAGGGAAGTAGATGCAGGGCAGCCAGTTAGGGCTACAGCATGGAAGTGTAGAGGGGCAATGCCTTTTTTCCTCTCTTTTTTAAAACACTGTAAAAGTTTTTAAAGCAAAGATGAGCATAATGAGGGCCAAAAGACCATGTTTAAAACATGTAATGCGTGTTTGAAAGGGAAATGCAGATACTAGCAGCAGCCCCTACTGAGGTGGTGCCCATCAAGCATGGTAGGCACAGTGTGGGCCCTGACATCCCTAAATCATTCTGCAATTCTGACCTGTGCTTCCAGCACTTGCAGTGTTTACCCTTATTGTGGTATATTTTACAGAACACATGGCCAGCTGGGGTTGTTAGGTTGCTTTGTATGGCTGCAGAGGGTTACAAACAACCCTGATACTCAATACTCAGGCTTTGCTGGGCAGACCCATCTCTGCAGGGACAAGGTGTGTCAATGTGAACCAGACAGAAAGCTATTGGATGGGGGAAGCCACTGTAAGATGGACTCTTTTCACTCAATTTTTAAGCTCATATTTTCATGTCAGAAGTTTGGCATTGGTGTGGTCACCGCCTCAAAGTGTTTTCTGTAGGCAGTTTTAATGAGTAATATTTTAAAATGTGAATTGCAAGCTCTTCAGACAGTGTGAGCTGGTGAGCAAGTTTCAGGCTGAAAAGTGTTACAGTAAGACTCTTGCCCTGGAGTGCTCAGCACAGACAGTGGGGCCACCAGTGGCAGATTTTCGTGTGTCCATCACAGAACTGTGAGGATCATGCCTCCAGCCTAAGGGAGGGCCAAATTGTGGGCACATTTTGTTGAGTATTAGTTTTCTTTGACTTCCAACTGGCAGTGGCCAGGAGAAGCTTAGTTTTTATAGGTTTAAATTAAAAGATCAGCTTTTTCACC
The DNA here is from genome assembly GCA_013400975.1 of Atrichornis clamosus. Lineage (NCBI taxonomy): Eukaryota > Metazoa > Chordata > Aves > Passeriformes > Menuridae > Atrichornis > Atrichornis clamosus. The sequence continues at coordinate 105,154 of WBMZ01014470.1, forward strand.
CATCAAGTTTATATTTTTTTTCATTTTTTTTTTAATTTTGAAGGCTCAGAAGACTTAGGCTCACAGGTCCCTGATTCCAGGCTACAGAAGCCAGTGGGAGCATCAACATCAGCATCACAAAGTCCTTGCAACAGTAGGTGAAGTTTCCTGATCAGCACAGGGGAAGTCCATAGGACACTGGAACCTCTTCTTCCTTGGACCAAGAGGAAGTCTCCATCCACAGCATCTGGAATATTTCCGACATGCAACCCAAACATAATAAAGGTGTGAAGACTGAAAATGGGAAACACCTACCACAGCTTCAACAGCCAAAGCAAATGGAAAAGAGCTCTGTAGTTATACCTCCAAATAACTTGTTTCTCAGTCTTTTTCATATTTCACTGGCATCCTCACAGACACTGCCCTATGTAGCAAATCCCAAATGGGTTTTCAAACTAAGAAAAGAAGAGAAACACAAAAGTTCTGTGGGTCAGAGATGGCTTTCTGACCCTAGATTCTGTACTACCTTAACACGTTTTGTTTTTCTTGTTGCTTTTCTCTATGTTTGTTTGATCTGGGAGGGGGAGTTGGTTTTTGTTTCATCCTTTCCCATTCTTTTGTCTTAACTTTTCCAAAATACCAAACAAAAAGTCAGATCATCAATTTTGTTCTACTTTTATTTTATAGACCACTGGGAGAAGCTATAAAATTAAATTATTTTTTGGCTTCTTAATTTAATGCTAAAAGAGAAAATAATCAAAATTAATGTGGGCAATGATGTGATTTTTCCAGCAGTGTCATAATCATCAGGGAGACTCTTACTGATGCTTGATTAAATAGCTCAAATTTACAGTAATTCATTATTTTCTGAGAAAATCTAGATGACAAATGGATTCTGTCTTTACTACTCTCTCAACATTTCTATCAGTAACCTCATTGCTACATTTACATCTTGAAAAAAAAAAAGTTAAGCTCTTTACGTTCATCTAGAACAGTAGAAAGATGTTGCTTGTGGATTTGTCTACTCTCTTGAATAAGAAACTGAAGTGTGATCTGCTTGGCAATCATGTACACACAACCTAAAATCTACCCATGTGCTGTTTGTTGCCAAGAATTGAATGCATTCAGAAGAAAAAAGTAGTCTCTCACAGAAAGGCTGGCAGTGCAAACACCCCAGACCTCTGTCTTCTCTCCCTCCCTGTTCATATCTGCAGACATGTGCATGGGCATAGCTTTCTGCTCACATGTTTTGATAGACCCCTTGGCCACAGGGCAGCCAGTTTGTCTAAAAATGTCTTCTCAAATATAATTTGGGTACTTGGGTACCTCGTTTTTAGTGTTACCTATTTAACTTCAGAGTCAAAGGTTACTGAGCACAGAAGCCTCTGAAAATAAGTCACTTTTATCTCATTGCATTTATTTCACTAACAAAAATGGCACCCAGATTTCATTTGGGTGCAGGTTTGGAAATAGGAAGATTTCTTCAACTTGATTTTGCTTGGCTAAACTAAATGGAATCATGCGGATTCACCAAACTTTGAATTTCATATGGAGCTGTAAAAATCATGCTTTGCTTTAAAAGTTCCTTGCTCTCTCAGCCACAGCCTTTTTTTGGTGCATGCTGGCATCTCAAACCAGCAAGTACTGAGCACTGTGGGGCTGATCCAGAAAAGCATTCCTGTAAATGTTTGATTTCAGGTCTTGTTGAGGACCAGCTCCTGAAAACATACAGTTAATCACACATTCAACTACTTTATTGGATCGAGACCAGGGCACAAGGTCTTGGAGATGGACGTGTCCGTGCTGTGCTGACAAACATCTGCACCTGGCAATGAGGCCGGCTTCACTTACAGGCTCCACGCTCCACTCAGCTATTTTAGGACAGGTTAGGTACCGGGGCTGGGTGGAGAGGGGGTGGTTTATTATGTGAAAAAAGGTCAGAAGTTTGCCTGCTTGCTCAAACCAGCCAAATCTGGTTTTAATCTATGAAAACACACCAAAACAGCCTCTTGAAGAGAAAGGTATGTTGTGTTTTCCTGACCGCCGTTTTCCCTGGTGGCAAGTTTCTCATTCAAAATTATATCCACAGCTTTGTTTATGGGACTTTACAGAAGGATTTGTATGGTTTAGAAGGGGAGGGAATACTCCCATGTGCAGAAACACACAACCCATTAAAGCACATGAGGCTCTGGTGGTTCCCCTCCCCAGCTGCTCCTAAGTTTATTTGCAGGCTGCAGCCTGAAAAAGGTGCTGTGGCCCATCTGCACCACATATGTGGGAATTAATTTCCATCATATCCACAGGAGTGTGGGTCCGGCAGACCCTCCCCTAACCTCCTCTCAGATCCCCCTCCACGCCGCCTTAATTGGAGCCAGAGCAGCCACCGAGGGCTGCAGAGTCACGGGGCGGGAGGGTCAGCGGCGAGGCTGCGCTGCTGCTTCCCCGAAGACCCCCACCATTGCCCCCCTCCCGGCACAGCCGCGGGGTCGAGCGGCAGAGCTTGCCTTGTGTGGGCGCCGCACGGGGCGAGCGTCTCCCCCGGGCGGGCCTGGCCTCACGCCGGGCGCTGGGGCGGGACACCAACGGGGGCAATGGTGGGTGGCTGTGCCGCAGTTCCGCGGCCTCCGCCTTCCCCTCTCCGGCTGCGGCGCTGACTCTCGCCGCTCGACGGCAGGGCGTGCGGGGATGTTGTGAGGGAGGGTCTTGTGAGGAGATATCGAAGTGCTGTGTTGAAAATGAGGCAGGGAAGGGAGGTCGTGGTGTTCGGATTAGCTCTCGCTCCTATGCTGCCTTTTGCACAGGAGGAAAAAAGTTGGTTTCTTCTTATATTTTGGGCCTGCCTGGTAGATGTTGGGAAGGGCTGTCTTGGAGTGGTAAGGGCAAAGACACCACCTCTTTTAAATATTTGTTAAAGGGAAAGGGATAAGTGTAAGAGGGTAGGAAAAGGGAGAGATGAATGTTAACAAATGCAAACAAAAGCATTTGTCAAGGGGTTCATCCTGAGAAGGCAGGGGACTCTTTACTCATTTCCAGATATAAAAATAAGCATTCAAAAAAGCAGTAGTTTTGTGGCTTATGTGAATAACTAAATTAATGAAGGACATGATTTTAAAACAAATTTTTGTATAGGAAGTACATGTAGGGCAAATGTCAGAAGGCAACCTAACTCTACCCTCAAATGTTTTTGGACATTTTAGCAATTTTATAAATATCCACTTCCATGTATATCTGTCTGAGGTTCAGCTGAGCATCTAGCCCTCAGGGCCATCCCTGCCCAAAAGGCGAAGTCACATTTAGAGTAAGCAGTGACCTCTGGATAAAAAATAACAAAGTCACATGCTGAAGAAGAGGTGTGATGGTCACACTTTAGGAGTTTAAGATTCAGGTTTGTTTTGTTAACACTAATTTCCTTAAGGTCTCTTTTCTTTTTTTTCTTTTTTTTTTTTGGTTGGTTGATTGGTTTTTGTTTGGTTTTGGGTTTTGTTTTTTAATAAATAAGTTTTATCTTCTTTTCAAATCAGTTAGTTTTCTCTCAAGAACAAGTTCATTTTTGACCAATCATTTCTTTTGGTAAAATTCATGCTCTCTGGAAGCAATAAATTTGGCAAAAGGGTTTTGCTTCCTTAAATGCATGCAGAGATACTCAGGTCCAGTTCATGGCTGTGGGAATCGCTGCTGTGACCCCACTCACCTCATTTTACCCACAGCATTTTCCTGGGAGAGGTAAGCCCCTCTCCTGCTGCTGTCTCAGTGTGTTGGTATTCTAAAGAGAACTCCACAGACCCATTTAAAACTCCAAGAGGTTGACAATTGGATGTGGAAGCTGCTGGGAGCATTAGTGGCCATTTCAGGCTGCTGCAGAGAAGAGCTGGACTTTCCGAGGTGCCAGCGGGGCTTGCTGGGAGCGCATCTCCCTCCTGCTTCCAGCTCAGTGCCTTCCTTACAACCCTCAGCTCCTCCTTGGGCCTTCCTCACCAGTTTTCCTCACCACCTTAGAAGAAAAGTACTAAGTTTTTATTTAGGGTCTGTGTTTCTCCAGAATAGATGAAAAGGGAATGGTTTACCTTGGGAGTCTGAGAGTTTTGCCTGTAAATAACCATCCATAATACCTGTCCCCTTTGCTGTAACAAATCAAGGTCTAGTCCTCCTCTGGTCTTCAGAGAGAAAACCCTTATTCACTCTGCTGTTAGCCACCACCTAATTTATTTATTTTCCATGGGTATAAGTATTGAATCAAAGTTTGTTTCTGAGGCTGAGAGGAAAGATGGTTTTAGTATTGGCTCTAATCATGTATTTTGCCTCAAACCGCCGACACAAACATTTATTTGCTCAAGGATCACCAGAGAAGTGGTTGAAAAGCATCTGAAGATTTTAATTGGAATTTGATTCACGTTCGTGCTCAAGAATTCAGATGATCCTTTTATCAGAAGACTTAAATTCTTAAAATACTGAATTGAAAATGTAGGCAAAAGCTTTCTTGTGGTATTAGCAAAAAATTTTGGTCAGGGCAAAAACTCCAGGGAAGCGGACTTCCCCTTTTAATTTTACCACTTCAATGCTAAATTTGGGAACTAAAAGCAAAAGAAAATAATTTTTTATATTTTAATTCCAAATGGTCCAACCTTAAATAATTTGACTTTCTATTCACTGTAGAGGAAAATACTACCTAGGTCTAGTGTTCACACCAACCATAACTTGTGTGACAGCTACAAATCTGTGTTTCTAAGATTCCACCTCAAGTAAATACTTGCTATTTGTATGCATTTTTTGTAGACATGATGGAGTCAAAATGGCTGCTTTCTTCTGCTGTATGTATCTTGGACCTGGATTTTCCTATGAAGTCTGTGGAAGTTGTTACCATGTTAAATGCCCAGCTTTCATTAAATCCACACCTGAACAGTAAATGATTCCTGAATTTTGCATTTGAAGGTATGTGTGCTTTTCATGGATTTATGCCAACTAGATTTTAGGTTTAAAGAAACATTGTCATAACCTTAACCACACTGTGGCTTGACTAAACCTCAAAGATCTTGTTCCTAGGGCCACTGCCCTTTCAAGTGGCACCACTGACAGTTTTAGCTACTGTAGGTATTTATGAGGTACAAAATTATAAAGTAAACAGGCATAAAATGCTATTTTAACAGCACACAAGCGTCACCAAATGGGATTATATTCTTGTATTCCAAGCATTTGTTTACTTAACTTGAGTTTTGTTTTCTCTCAGCTCTTCTTTTTTCCTTTTCTCTTCTTTTCTTTCCTTTGTACCTGCCGTGAAGAAACAGAGAGCCTGTGTTTGCCAGCTGCAATAGAAAATCTCTACAGCTCAGATATATACGTTTACTATGAATTGAATTTACAGCTCTGAAGTAATACTGTGTGTTTAGCCTGTTTACTCCCCAAAGTAGCTGGAGAATTATCTGTGCATTTTCCCCATTGTTCGCAGTGTGCTGCTTTGTTTGATGGTGGTTTATTAATGATACTTGTGATTTATTACTGTCACTTTATTAGATTATTTGCAAATCGGTGACAAAGCACTATGTGGATCATGCCTTGTTAGTCATAAAAGCATTCAAGAAGCCATGAAAATCAGTTAAGCTTGGACCTATTGAATGAAAGAGCATAGTGCTTTCTATTGATCAGTAGCCTTTAGATATGTAATGAATAGTAGCACTTTTGGCACTGTCAGATAGTGTTTTCTTTTGGATCTGATAAATTGCATTCTTTTGTACTAGTGGTTTGAGATTTGACATAAAACATTCTTGTACTAGTATTTCTTTCAGCTCTAGTACTGGGGTGAACTTACACAACCAAGGTATATAAATGTTGGTAGAAAGACTGATATTTGCTCTTCCAACAGAGTTTTGACCACTGAGTTAACACTGATCTAATTTATATGGCAGAAGATTGAGGACTGGGCTGCAAATAGCTTGTAGAATATTTTTATAGCACATGTGCATGATATGTGTAATCTCTCTCTTATGAATAACATATGCAGATTTGGATAGTAGCTAATTTCCTTATTAATACAGATTTAATTCTGAATTTCTTATTGATCAGGCAGATATATAAGATTAAGTCCTTATTTGTTGTTAGCTTGAAGGGTGCTGTGCTTCTGTTTATAATATCAGGACTTGATTTCTTTCTCTCTTTGCAGCTTCCACAGACCTTTACACCAAACCAGAGCTGGGTTGTAGCTTAACAGTCGCTATTTCAATTGGATAAAGTTGAAGGCAGAGCTTGTGGTGCAGAAGGCCCCACGTCTTACATCTGTGTCATTCTCTGAAGGATATCCCCAGTAACACTACTAGTCAAATGCTTTGGAGCTGTTCACTAGGATCTTCCTCTGGATCAGAGGCACTTTCTCCTTCCATCCACTCCTCTCCCTTGTAAGAAAAATGATCAGAAAAATGAGCTCAGTAGCCTATTTTATTAACAGAATTAAGGGCAATAAGCTTTCAGCAGCTGGTTCTTTTATTTTCCCAATGTTTTCCAATGCTCCCTTCAGTGTTTGCTCTGGTTATCGGTGTCTGAATTAGTTCCTCTCAAACAAGCCTGGATTAGGCAAGAGTAGCCATAGCCTCTGGGGACTGCTTGGCAGCACTAAAGAACAGTGACAGTGGTTTGAACATCAGCAGTGCCCTGGTATGTCAAATAAGGAAAAGGTTCCCCTGAGCTCAATACAAGATTTCTTATTTGCAGTTACAGGCAAAATCCAGTCACACTTCCATCTAACACTCAAAGAAAAAGCAGTGTTTGGAAAAATCTTTGTCCCAGTGTTTTTTGCCTTTCATGCACACAAGGATTCAATTCCCTACTTCTCCTAAAGACAACAGTTATGAAGGTTGAGAGCTGAATTTAAGAAAATATAAGTAGAAATATCATAGTAATCACAGTTTTCTGTGCCTGGAAAGGCTTGGGGACAAGGAGAATGAAGCTTTTATGAATCTTTACTTGAAGCTTCTGTTTTTCAGTCTGTCTGGAACATCTATTTTGTGACTGACTCTACAGACCCCAGTTGTAACAGTTCTTTTCTTCCAGCCGAAATCCTCGGTGGGTTAACCAGCAGTGACAATTTTGGCACACAAATAAAAACTGTTTGCTAAAGTGGATGAACTGTGTCCTATATGTTGGTTTAGCTACTGATTTCAGGATAGAATGCCTGCAGTTGATATTTTGGCCCTTTCAGTTTTTTCAGTTACTTCTGTATTAATTAATACAATTAATTCTTATATTAAGCCGATTCAAAAGCTCTCTTGGCAACACTGTAACACAGTGACCACCTAAACAGCATATGGAAACATAGCTAAAAAGACTCAAAGCTTAGTAACATCTGCACTACATTAAGAAAGGTTTCAGAGCTCTAACACATGACCCAAATGCCAGCATCCTTGCAGAATGTCTTTTACTGCAGCCTGGTTTTGCTCTGGTCTTTCTCAGAGTTGGCTTAAAGGGCAAGTAGTCTCTAATGACCACATTAATTGACCCAACAGAATAGATTAAGGAGGGAGAAGTGATTACCATCTGAAATCACTAATTTCTATGTAAATTTTTACATTAAATGGATCTAGGTCAATGTCTAGCTCATTTAATAAATGTTTCTTATTCTACGAAGGCAACCATAACTAAGTTATAAAATTACAGAAGTCTGGTTGAAAATGTCTAGCTACAAAATATTTTGAGGTTAAAGCAAATAATTTCTTGTGACTGCGTAGCAAACCTGATAAAAAGCTTTCTCTGCCTACTGTCATAAAAATGCAGAGTCACAGAACTTTATAATTCATCCCAGCATTTAAATCTTTAATAACAATTTCATTTTTTGTGGACAATACCAAAATATTGTTAATATCTAGATAAGTCAAATAATGCACCCACCCAATCGTATTTTGATGAAAAAGCAGAGATCATAGTACAGCTTGGCATAGAAACAGGTAAACTGGGCTCAAACACAGTTTAATCAGGAAAGCCTTCCATTAATTTGCTTGCAGCCTTCAAGGTATCTGTAATCATATATCCTTACCTACCCAGAAGAATTTCATCTCTGTGACAATTTCAGACAAACCATGTAGTTGCAGTCCCTCTCATTTGTATGTGACATATTGTTCTCCCCATTCACGTCCCATTTAAAGACTCAGTTCATCTGTGCTGCCTAGAGACAGTGAGGGGCAATAACAAGCAGTGGATATTATTCTGTCCCTATTGAGCAGAATCCTACTCTGTGGCCTGTCTTGCAGGAAATAATACCCAAAGAAACTAAAATAAAAAACCCAAACAAAACAAAATCCAGAAAGAAAGAAAGAAAGAAAGGGTTTGCCTTCTGTTTTTCTCCATTAAATTGCATCTTTTCATATCCTCACTTGGCTTCCACACCCTAAGTTTAAAAATATTTAGCTAGTGGTGTGTCTGTTGTTACCTTCTCTATGTGGCTTAGAAGTTGTAGTAAAATTGAAACTCAGAAGGCTTCTTAAATGTGGGACAGGGCTGCCACTGTTAATGGTGTGACAAGACCTAGCACATTGCTGATACTTTAATAGTAATAAGTAGTAGCAATATTGACAAGAGAGATGCCTGACTTGAACACAGCTCTATGCCCTGTGCAGTATGGACAGTAAGAGCTTCTTATGTAGCAGTTTGTGTAAGTGTTTAGAGATCAGTACCAGTCCAGTAAATTTGCTTTACTGTTTCTCACAGTTAAAAAGTACATATACAGACACATAACTTAAAAAGAAGATTTATTAGTCAGCATAACCTGATGTGGCACAAAAGTAGTATTTTCTACTAATGCAGTAAATTATAGAGATAGAAAACAGCGTGTTTGATGTGTACTGAATTACTATTCTTAAAGTAAAATACTACAAAAATTGGAACAGTGCTTCCTGAGAAAGATGCACTTCATATTCTATATCTCATATATTTTCTTAGTTCTTGATTTGAGGATAGATTAAGGGTCTGACAGTTGTACCCTGGGGTTAGTCAAAGCAAGCCATTCCTAAACTACTCGTTCCTTCTGTCTCTCACTCTTTGTGCCTCATGCAGGTTGCTTTTTATTCAGAGGTCTGTCTTGTAGATCAGTTATGGAGAACCACCACCACCAGCACTACGACCAATAGTAATGGCTTTACTATTATTATTTGCTTGCAATAATATTGTAAAGTGAAAGTAGATTCTTGATCCTGGACTCCACTTCCCCAGGACTAGACTAAAGGGAAGACTTTTATTGTTGCAGTTAAAATCTCTCAGCAACAACTCTATTTGGTTGAGGGCAAAAACATAGATGGGGTTGATTTCCTTAAGCACTTTAGCACAATGCTGATCACAGAATTTTTTTTTAAAAAGCTAACCAATATTCAAGTAGATAACAAACCTGCCTGTGTGAAATGGTATTTTCTTTGTTTAGCACTGAGAAATAATTCCATCCATAAAACATTTGCAAGAGATATGAGACTGTAAAAGATCTCCTGAGTCTTTGAATCCAGACCTCACTCTTTTGTGGCTCCATGAATAAAAAATATGTTAGTAATGCAAATTCTAGATATTCTGCATGAATCCATGATATTTCATATTAAAATTAGCATTACCTTTCTTGTGCTCTGTTCCAGTATCCCACTTTACTGAAGATTGTATACATCATATCACTTAATTTTTGTCACATTTAACATTTTTACCATATTTTTATGGTTTTGAACACAGAAAAAAACCTCACCAAATACAACGTAGCCATGACACAAACTATTATGTCCATTAGAAAAGACATTTGTGTTGTTGACATTGGAAAGGAGGGTGCAATCTTCAGACATCCACGCCAGCATTTTTATTGAAAAGGAAAACTAGGGTTGAGCTTGCTTTGATTATTTTAAATTTTTTTTCCCAAATAGAAAATTCCAAAAAGGAGGCCAAATGAGTGCTATAAATTATTTTATAAGTGACTGTAGGTTGTATATTGCAAAACAACTAAACCAAACAAACCAGAAAGCTCTGGTATTAAGCAGATGAAAAACCCATTCCAGATGGAAAAGAGCTCAAGAGTCAGAGCTGCCCAGAGTCCAGAATGCTCTGTCAAAATTAGGTTATATTAGTGTAGTCTTGAAAAGGAGGTTTGGAAAAGAGACACAGTTAAAACAGGAATTAAACTATGTTTGACAGGCTAAATGGAATACATTTCCTAGCTCCAAATGGCTGCACAGTACTCCTGTAATGGGTGTTTTGCTCAAAGCATAATGAGTAGAGAAGAGGGAAAATTATTTCATTTATTCAGACTATAATCAATCACTTCCAGGAAAAGAAGTCTTTCATTATTTTCCAGCAGCAATAGGAGTTGTTAAGTATATTATTTAGATACACAATTTGTTTTATAAAAGAAAAAATTAAAAGTTATTAAGGAAACAAGACGCACAACATTAATATGTAAGTTTTATAACTATTCATAGTAATTCTGCTGTCTTTGTGCCTCGATAGAATCCTTTATTCTTTATTATCTCTAAAGTGCCAATAGTCATAAAAGCATGAAAGCAAGAGAAGGAATGAAGAAGTCTCACAAGAAAAGGAATTTTTTAATCTGGCAACATGTCCAGCCCCAAAGCCATAAAGACCTTTCCTGAAACTTTAGGACTGCAAAAGGGTACTGAGTCTTGCCAGATTACTTGCTTCTGATGGAAATTCCCTAATGGTACTGGTGGTTTCTGTACAGTGATAGAAAAGATTACATAAAGTGATGGCAAGCAAATGAGTAAAAACACTCTGCACAGCTATAATATCCAAGAATTTCTCAGTGTTTAAATTTGTATTGTCTTATCTAGTCATGAGAATAATATCACTCACAAATTTAAAGATCAGGAAAGCTGAATCACAGAAAAGTCAATCTTGTTCTCATTGAAGTCAACACTATATTGCCTGGAGACTATCTTTTGTATATGAAGTGCAAGACCAAACACAGAATACTATGGATTTGATTTTGCTTGCCAATGTACACTTAATTTAAAAACTTAGAGAAATTATATTTTAATGCGTGCTGCATGCTCTAAAACCTACTTTACTCGGGGGGGTACAAGAACAGATTCAGTGTTTCTATCTTTCCTAAAACCTTCAGGGTCTCGAACAGAGAAAAAACTGGATGAGCCTAAACTAATCTCCCCAAGTTAAAAAAAAAAAGAACCATGCAAAGCCAGGAAATTAGTGGCTGCACTAATTATTAGCTTCCAGGAGTCATTTGATGTCCAGGAATTTCCTACAGGCAATATTGTGTCTAAATGCAAAACTCTTGATATTTTGCAGACTCTCTGAAAGGCCCCTTGCACAGGTTGCTATCAGGCAGATTTGTTATTGAAGAAGCAATGGATGGATGGAGTCTCAGCTGTGCTCCCGAACATGCCTATACAGTGCTCTCCTGCTTTGCAGATGTCAGGAAAGTCCTCTCTTGTGATACTGTTCTACTTTCAATGCCAGCTGAATCAATCTGTTATCTAAGAAAAGCCTGGGTTCTTTAAAATAGTAAGTCAATTCAGAAGCAGACAGCCCTAAAGTGTAGGTTTAGGTATTATGTAGCTGCGTGTCAGTTTTATGGACATAATCCCTCAGTTTTAACTGAGTTTTAAAATTTCACCTAAAAAAGAAGCCAGCTGAATTCTTCCAACCCCTTTTAATTCCCGTCTCTGTGTGCAGCTTCACTTTATGTTTCTTATAACAAAAAGGCTTTTAAAGTTGATAAATGGCTGCAGAGATTTTACTTTTACTTTGTTGCTTTTCTATTTATTTAACCAAGAGCAGTTCTTTTAGTCCTGACCTCAGCCTTGTCAAATAGACTGTGTTTGTCAAACTGCTCATGCTCCCATTAACTCCTAGCTGTTTCAGTTGTCAAATTTGATGAATGGCTCAAATGCTGCGAGCATCATTAAAAGCAGGGATACTGAGGGAAGTATTATGCTATACTAAGTCCAAATACACACCATAAATAAGAAAATTCCAAGCAAAGAAAATCTTTTATTGCATAAAGGAAATTGCAAGTGGTTTAAACTAATCTCTTCTAATGCCATCTTTCATATGTGTAGCAGACAAGAAAAGGCCACTCAGGTTTCATGGTTGGTATTATCTCTTTATGGTTAAAGAACATTAGTAGCTTTATAGCCTTATTTATACAGAGTTCATGTAAATGTTTGGGTCTGCTTGGGGGAACACGCCTGCCTAGTGGGAATAAAAGTGACAGAACTGTTCCCACAGTGCTCTGTAGGTCCAGAGGGTCTGCCCTTTCCCAAAACAGAGTCTGCTGTTCCTGTAAGTCAGGGCTTCCCCTAAATGAAATCACGCAGCAGAGTTACTCCTGCAGTTTTCCCGCCTGGACTGGCAGGGTCCAGTGCTGCCCTTGACTCTGCCCAGCAGCAGAAACCACAGCTGAGCTCTCTCTGAGGCCCTGCCCATAAAAGCAGCACAAGTTCCGGCTGGCCAGGGGCTGGCAGAGCTCCGCTCGCCAGCTACGCTCGAGCGAGCCTTGGAGTTTATACTGTCTGGGGCTCCTGTCTGCCCTTTGTCATACTTACAGCACAGCAAGGAGCACAGTTCAGGGTTAGTGCTGGGAAGTTGGGTAATGGCTTCAGCAGAAAGAATAAATGTTGTTTTTGTTGGGGTTGTGGTGTTGTTTTGGGTTCTGAGCTATTTTTAACTGTTGAAGTCTACCTAAAGGCCAAAGAACTGCTGCTTGAATATTTCTTTCAAAATTCTTGAGGCAGATAAAATTATTTAGATGGCTATTTATACAGATATACATATATATTTAGATACAAAAGTTATGCGAGTTATAGTTCTAGACAGGTGACATATCTATGCTTATTGCGGTCAAGACGGAGTTACTGGGAGGTTTTTTATTATTTTTGTTTTTAAAATTTGTAATTCTAGCTTTAAGTGCATATGTGCACAGGCTGGTTCTAATATTCCCGGATGTTACTCATGTGGAATTTTCATCATGAATAAGTACACTGATGCAGTAGATTTTTCCTGGGCAGTGGTACAAACCATTACAATGAGGACAGCAGGCAAAAAATTACAGCAATTCTGAAACAGAATCAGAAGTAGGTCCTCGAAGTTTTTATTTTCCCAAACTACAGCAGCACATCAAGTTTTTTTTCTTACTAGAAGATAGAAATTATTTCTTGATCTCAGTTTTTCAGGAAGCAACTAGAGTTCCAGTTGTGTTAGAAACTGCATCAGCTGGAGTTTGCTCTCAGTGAGTGTAACTCTACCTGGCTGCTCGAGTGCAAGCAATGGCAGAAATCCTCTCTCTGCTATTGCAGCTAGCTCAAATTTTAGTTTTGAGGTCATATTTTCAAAACTTTAGTTTTGGAAAGATGATGCAGGATGTCAGTTACTGAACTTGAGGCTTCATTACTCTAAATCAAAGATTTGCATCACAACCAAAGCATAAATTTAAAGAAGTTGTGAGAAGCATTGATAGTTAATCAATTCATTTAGTAATTTTTCCCTTACTTGGATGCCATAAGTGGCAGAGAGCAGAGGTGGGCTGTGGGATTCCAGCAAGTTACTGCTGCTGGGAAGGGTGTAAATTTGGGCAGTGAGAAGCCTTACTCCTGCCTGCTGTCTGCACCAGGGGTGTTCAAACTACCCCACACACTCAGTGGGTGAGTGATGAGAGAATTTACATTTCCTCCTAGGTGGAAAGGTGCTTCTTTTTGTCTGGATTAGATTCTCCAGGTTTGTATGTATTTAGGTCACAGGGACTAGATGTTGACAATACAAACTTAATTAACACATTTCATCCAGACAAGCCATGAAATGGTATCACTGTATATAATAATGAATGTAGTTACTGTCCTTGGGTGCATCTGATGTTTGTTGCCTAGGATCCTAAATATATATGTGGTTTTCTAAATAGTTCTGGCATTTCTTTAAATCAGTAGGATTCACATTCTTTTGTTATTCACTGGGTGGTAATACTATTAGTAAGCAAAATACTTTCGTTAGAACAAATGCTTTCTTTCTGCCTTGACTTTTTCTTGTTTCTGCCTGTACCAGAATTAAATATTTATTAAGCAAAACAAAATAGGAAAGCTACAATCATTCCCTAATGAGGCTTTCTGCACTTTTAATAATGATTTGTTGGAGTCTCTGGATTTCTGTTACTCTCAGGAGTACTGAATGACTTCATTTGATTAACCACATTGGAACTGAGTCTATAGGAACAGGCTCTCTACTTATTATTGCTTCTGTGGGACAGAATTATAACCATCAGGGTAGCTGCATCTCTGAATTAAATATAAGTATGCATATGCACATGTAGATACTAAGCCCCCAACCCACACATGCTCTCCCACTAAGATCAGTGGTTCCAGGTTTTATGAGAAAGTAGACTCAGAGTTCTGCAGGCTCAGTTGATCTCTAATGAAACATGATCTTGACCTGGAAAAGTGGGATTGGGGATGTCAGGATCTACACACTTGCTAAAGCAGTGAAATGAGGAATTTGGCTCATAGTTCACAGAAAAGGCATCAGCAAGGTTAAAGCAAAACATAAGAAAAAGCTTGTTTGCTGTGCTCCCTTATTCAGCATATAAATGACACTGTCAGGAGTTTCAAAACAAGCACTTCAGTCTGTTCCTGGAAAGCATCACTGGCAAAAAAAAAAAAAATTTTCAATAGAACTCAAGATCACAGAGACAAATATTGTATAAATCAGTTAACAAGTTGACCCACAGGCAGCCAAGCTAAAGAGAACTAATTTCCTATGGATTTCTGTCTCTTCTGCCTCACTTTTGCTTTCCAGCCGTCCTCCACCGTCAGCCCTGGCTGTCCTGCGTGCCTGCAGTGCCTGGCAGGGAGCACTGCAGCGTGGCCAGGGTCGCACTACTGTGCACAGCCGTCGGCTCTCCCCGGTTTGCATGGGCCTTGCAAGAGCTTGACTCACTGAGACCTCTGCCCTTCTGTAAAATGGAGCTAGAACTTGGGGGAAAGAGCAAACAGATGACAGGCAAACGTTCATGTGACACAGTTATGTGGTAACTTCATTTCCCTAAGGAATTGTGTTCTTTTGAGTATTTTTAGAGATTGGATATTTTGCTTATTTTAGAAAGCAAGTAGAAAGATGCATGGAAACAATCACAGAGGTTGCACCATGTTTTCTTTTAAATAAATATCTGTAATATTTGTAAATATCCACAAAGACATTCCAGATTGCTGTAATCCACAACATACAAATCCTAACCCTGCTGTTTATACCCTTTGGATTATACTGCACTCCACACATTGAGCACCTGAAATGCAGAAACCCTGTACCAAACAAACCTGCCCGCTTTGTAGGGCAGTCTCCAGGATTGTTACATTTATGCCATCTAGCCGTGTTAATGTTTGGAAGAGAATTTGAAATTGAAGGAGTGACTCCTACTTGACAAAAACAAAAGAATGACATCAGTTTCTCCTTGAGAATGATGCTGGTGATGTCAGTAGGATGTCTACCTCTTAATTTATTCCAGCATTTCTGAGTTGAGTGGCTCTCTTTACTAGTTTAGATCAGATTTTTTTTCTGTAATGACCAATTAGAATTGTAGTACTAACTCAGCATAGGTATGATACCCTCAGTACCCTGCAGCAGAGTTGTCAGAGCAAGTACACACTTTTTAATTTCTTTCTTCTGTTTTGCTTGTCACTTTAGTTTGTCCATGAGTGTTTGCCTTGTGCTGTTCCCACCCAGAAAGAATGCTAGGGCTAGGCAGTAAATAATGGACAAAGATAGTATCAACATAGATAACAATGAGGTTTTGTGTGTGTATCTCTTAGGAAAGAAACTTTGAAGAAATTTTGTGTAATTTGGAATTTTCTAGCTTTTATTAAACAGTAACAAAAGAAGATTTTCATTTTTAATGTAATCAATTAAGCTATAAGTAGGGGGGAGGTTTTTGCGCAGTTTTGAAATTCATAAAAGTGTGACTGAAAATAATGATTTTCCCTTACATTAAAATATTAAATCATCACCAGAACTTGCCTCTGGGGTCACAGACAATAAGTTATGTTTCTCCTGTGTTCTACTTTACTTTTGTCTGTCAGGAATAATGTAAGAGCCATACCTTTTTCATAGAATGTTCATCTCTAGTACCATGTATGTTGGACAAATTTAGCTGATAAGTTGCATGTGCAACAAGTCCTTGCTGGTTAGAGAGTTCTTGGTATTTCTCCTTTCATTTTTCCCTTTCCAACACATACATCCTACAAAGCTTGAAAGCTTTGGAAAGGAGTAGATGTAACGTAATCACTTACTAATTATTTAGGAATACTTGCTTGGACCTAAATTTTGTTCTTCCCTTCCTCTTTCTTCTTGTTATTTCTGGACTAAGAAAAATATTTCTAGCAGTGGCAGAAATATTAACATTGTCCCACAGTGCCCAGAAACCGTGTCAATGCAATGGTAAATGAAGTTTTTAGTCATATTGTCTGATCTCTGACTCTCTGAGTCACTCACCAGAGTGAGGCTAAAATTCCCTCATGTCATATCTCTGTGCTATACATGATGATGTTTGCTGCAAAAGTTTCGATTTTATTATCTAACACTACTTTCTGCTTGCTTTTTTGCTTGTTGTCCCTCTAAGTATGTGAATTTTCAGCTCACCCAGGTTTCTTCTGAGGTACCTGGTACTTGCTGCCTTTGCTTCAGCATACTAAAAATTCATGGGTCTTCTTGACTTCAAAGTTATCGAAGTTAATTGCACTCAAATAAACTGTAGTTCTAAAGAATAATCAGATGCTTGCAAGAATATTTCAGCTGACTTCCCTGCAATTCTGTGTTGCTATTTTGTTTTACTATTTCTAATACTCTGTTTGGTTTCAGCTCCTACAAACTATCCAGAGGCCTCCTCCAGACTAGAGCTTTGTCCCTCTTTAAAGATAGTTTGCATGGCTTTCATGAGGTCATCAGACCACTGCTTTTTGGGAGACTCTTACTGAAGGCTTAAGTGATGCTGAGAACCTGGCTAAAGCACAAAGGCTGAGGGTATCCAAATTGTTATGATCTAACCCATAACTGTCCTAAGGAAGAGTTAAATATAACAGAGAGGTGGGAATTTCCGTGTCTGAGTTCTGCACCAAAGTTCTTAGATTCCAAATCATCACAAATGCTTGTTTTTCCCAAAACACAAACACCCTTCTGACCTCTCTAATTTTCTGACATAAACTAAGAATCTTTTCATGATAATCAGACTTAAGTATCAGTTCCAGAAATCCATTGCTGTGCATTATAAGCACTTATGCACATTAGAAAACAAAGCAAAACAAGCAGTCTACCACTTTCTGGGATTAATGCTATGAAGGATTTTATGGGTGGTCCATAAGTGGACAGAATGTTGCACTAATGTGTGACTGCATGGCAATTAAGCTTAATTAGGGAAGGTTTTGAAAAAGACAGATGAAAGTAAATTATGGGAATGAAAGCAACTGCACTTTTGGTGACCACACTGCCACACTAGTTCAGTGAAATGTTGCTAAAAATGTCCCCCTTCTGTCATGTTCTGACGCACATCCAGCAGTTTGTCAAACCAAGCGTTTTTCTCTGGAAGGGGGGATCTCTTAGGAGCACATTCTTCACCCGGGCTCTGCGGAACTCACTGGTTTCGTGAGGAGACAGCTGCTCTTCCACAGTAAGAGCAGCAGCAGATGACCCTTAATACATGGCCATGAGGTTTAGTTTAGCATTGCCCTTTTCTCCATGGCGTAACAAAGGTAATGATGAATGTGGATTTTCATGTGTGCTCTGGTACATTTTTTTTACAATTTCATATTTTTAGTGCTTTCTCAGATTTACAACTGAGCACCCCATATGGAACACCTGATTCTGGTTGCAGTGATTTTCTCTGGTGAGAAGACCTCAGTAAGCAGACCTGGAGCAGTTCCCAAGCTTCCACAACTGCATGGTTTGAGGGCATTCCATCAAACAGACTCTTTCAGAGCAGAGGACTTCAGGATTTCTGTGCTCAGAGAAGACTGTTTCCAAGCTAGGTGCCCTTCTTCAAGAAAATATTAAAAGAAACAAAACTTAACATGCTGAAATCCTCAATGGAGCAGAATTGTTTTTTTCTGCTCTGGACTAAGTGGCTGTTACTGCAGGCACCATTATAGTATGCTATGTTATATTGGATTTTATTAAATTATGGAAAATAATTAAGTAAAAAAGCAGAGGAAAAATGCTGTACAATCTGCAGGCAGATCTTTTTTAGCTTGAATAGTGTCTGGTATTGCTTTCCACCAGGATATCAGGATGCTTTTTTTCCCTAATGAACTTTTTAAGTCCGAGATGAAATACTGATTCTGTGAACAGTTTATTAAGAAAAGCACAAGTTTCATGTGAGGAGTTTTCAGTCCAACAGGGAGTTTAAATGTGGAAATCACGTATGGGTAGAGGGAAACACCTCATAAAAAGAATGACTACATGGTCAGCAGCTGTAATTTACGTTCATTCTCTTTTAATAAAAAAATATGTGTTCAGACCAATCTTTTAGTTTTTTATTGCTGCTCAGCAAGGTGCCCTCAACTGTAGTTGTTTAACTTCCTGATTTTCTTTGGTTTGTTTTTGAAAAAAGAAAGCTAAAATCAGTACTTTTTGTTTTCAGTTAGGAAGCATATTCATGTGTGAAAGCTGAGACAAGGACGCCTTTCTCCACTGAAGGATGCTCAAGTGTTAATAAAAACATCACACATAAAAGAGTGTTAAAATGAAAACAGAGACAAGAGGATGTTAAATAGAAAAATGAGCTGGATCTGGGATTTGATGGCTGACCATGAGCAGCTGTGCACAGGTAATCCAGATATATGTCCTAATGCCTAAACTCTCCATCCTAGGTATATGTTTACCTGTGCATACAGAGATGCAAAATTTGCAGATGAGGAATGTGTCCATCAATGACAATTTCCTGCTGGTGAAATTTTGTGCAAATCTGTTAAATTAAAAATTCTATTCCTAGAAAGGATTCTCTAAGACCTCTAGTTGGGATCTTATATTTAGTATAAAGTGCTGTTTCTGAAGAGGGATCTCCTTAGCTGGGGGACCTTACTCAGAACCCCTACTTGCTTCCACCTCTGTAAAGGGGAAGTGAAGGCATAGCTAAAGAGTTGCTGGTATGCGAAATAATGAGAAACTCCAGGATATGAGAAACACCTGGATCAGTGCTAGCAACGTTTGTGAGAGCTGGCACAATCTCCTTGGCAGAGTTGTTAACAAGCTGTCCATAGACTCATTCTGTAATGGTGATGATCAGATACTGGTGGAAGACTAATGCAGTTATGAAGCAGCAGGTGAACAAGCCATTTCTTCACTAAAATCCTAAACCCAGCATTTACTACTTCCTGTTAGGTCACAGAAACATCACTTGTCTGTCAATTTGATGAAAACCACTCTCTTTTCATCTTCATCTGCCTAAAACACTCTGTCCTACATCTCTTCTGCACATGCTGTAAATGCCCCCCCCCACCCCAGCAGGTTTCCCAAGCTCTGCAGTATCCTTGCTGGCATCTTCTGCAGCAGCCAGATCTCTGGGAGCTCCTTGGACAGACACACAAGGGAATTTTCTGAGTTGAATAAATTAATAAGGGCAAAGGCCAGGATTTCTCTGTTAATAACAAGGAAAATTCACCTGGATTAGTACTGGCTACGTAACAGGAACCTACCGAGCATCAAGGTTTGGCCTTCTATGATTCAGATACTTTCTAAATCATATTTTTATGCCAGAATGCTGCCATGTTTCCTGTTGGAAGAGCTAGGGAAAAGCAAATTTTTACAGTTTGAAGAGACCTGTGACAGCAGCTGGAGCTATTCTCTCTATTCTTTCCCCACACTGCAAGCCTTTACAAAGCTTTAAAAACAGAGAAAGTGAGGGATAAAAAAGGGACCTGCCAAAAAGACACACTAACAAAGCAGACAAGTCCATTATTCCCAGTTCTCTTGGAGACATTTTACAGTCTGTATGTACTGTATTTCTGCAAGAAATGTTTAATATTTACAGGTGAAGGAACTCAGGCTTGCCGGTATTTTTTGATTCCTTTCTAACCTGCTCTCTTTCTTTTTTCTCCCCACCTCTTTCCCTCTTTTGAGGCTTTCCAGTATAAGTGGCCACAGCAAACCCCTGTCCAGGATCCAGGAGGAATCCTTCACCACCAGCCCAAGGTGAACCTCAGTGACAGCTGCCGAAATGCCTTGATCACACACTCCCAGCACCCTGTCCTGCCAGCAACAGGAGGAAAGTCCAGTTTATGTTAACAAAGTACGGAGAGTGGCCAATATATTTTGTGAATTTTCTGTCTCAAAAGGGTAATGAAGCTACCTCTGTCTCAGTACACTGACACAGGAGCAAAGTAAACAACTGGGATACATTTTTCAAAGGAGAAACACAGAGCAAAAACTCCCTGGATTTCACACTTCCACTGGAGGCTGGGCTTTGCCTCTTTCTACCGCTTTTCCAGGCTGGCTGAACCCTTTTGCACAAAAAGAGGGAGGGTTGGGGGAGGGCGAACAGGCTTTTCTGCAGATTAGCTTCAGGCACCTCTTGCCAGAACAAAAGTTACATTGGAAAGCATTTCTTAGTTTATACCAAAACAATATGTAAAGTAAACCCAGAAAGTTACTCACTCCCATAAGTTTGGTTTAAAATCTACCTTTCTATAAGCTCTGAGTGAAAGAAACCTCCACACTGCTGCGAGCACAGTCAATTCTTTGGGCTCTCTTCAAAAAACTCGCTCTTTTTGTCATTCCTCTCTGACCTCCTCCCTGCTAGTCCTGGGATGAAAAGCAAGCCAAAGATCTGCTGAGAAATGGGCTGAGCCACTGCTGACCTTTGCAAATCCAATTTCTTCAAAGCAAGAGCTAATCGACGTGTTCCCACGCTGTGTATTGCTGAAAATTACGATGCAATTCAAGGAATGAATTCACCATGGTGCAATCTCATTTTGAATCCAGTTTTCTTGCTATGTGTCAGAGGGTGAAGGAAGGAGAGTGTGGTAGAAGTTAAACAGAGCAGTCACACACAAGTTTCACAAACCATGTAAGTCTCTCTTTGAAAGATTTTGCCCTTTGGAGGGGCTCCATCCCTTAAAATCTAAAATGCATTAGCCTCCGCAGCACCTCTTTCTACCTTCCTCCCCCTCAAAGCAGAGAGATATTTTGTAGTGATTTAAAACAAAAATAAGCTGATGAGAGTTTGTACTGAGTTATCTTCAAATAGAAAAAAAAGCAGATCTCTGAGGGTATTATCTGATGTGTAACCAAAGTGCCTTTTGGGGAGATTTGTGTGCACAGAAGCTGTTAGTGAATGGGATTGTGCTACACAGAGAGCTTTAAAATTCATATTTAAAAATCATATTCTCTACTTTGCATATCTGATCTGTTATGAGTGCTATTCTGATTTTTACAGCAGCCAGAGCGGTCCACTGTGCGAAGTTTTGCAATCTCTTCTGGGTACCGCAGCTGTGCCAGCAGGATCCGCGCAGGAAAAGCCTATTGGCATCCCCAACCTAAATCTTACAATCTCGTTTCAACAGGTGTGTGGAGACTGGCCCCTCCCTGTTTCCCAGAAGGTGCTGCCGTTTGTTTCGCGCACCGCTGGCCAAGCCGTGGCTGAGCACAGCCCTGGGCAGCCCGCTGCACCAGCGGGAGCAGTGGCAAAGCACCGCATCCTGCTGGCATGGCCTGAGCACGGCAGGTTTGCGCAATGCTGCGACCTTTTGTCTGGGGCAAAAGGGACACAAGAGGACTCTCATTCCTCATTTAACTACTGTGGGCCATATGGCACGGGTAGCACATCCCAAAGAGATGCTTTCATCAGCCATAGATAGCAGTTATATCATTCCCAGCGTGGAGTTGGGCTTGGTGTGCTTCTCTGGGGAAGCCACCTCTCCAGCTGGGAAGGCCTGGCAACGCAGGTAGCAGCTGAGCTGCTCCACATTCAGTGCCTGAGCACAGACCTCCCGGTGTGTGGTGTATCTGGCCAGTTTGGTCATACAGTAGAAGCAGAGATAGTGTAACTTACTTATTTAGTTCATTACCGTCATCGTTGCACAAGCGTCATTCCACTGTGGCTGATGTAATGGAGAGTCAAGTCCTTGGGCTAAACTGTGCCGTGCCTGTAAACTGCAGGCTTCCAGAGGAAGCCTCAATGCTCTCATTTTCTAGTTGTCCTTAGGAAAGCGAATGAAAATATATCACTGTTCTCAAGGTTGCTGAAAGAGGCAAGTCCTTTTTTAAAATTTTATTTCCATGGCCATTAATAGTAAATTTCCTTCATTCATGACTGGTTTATAAAAGAGTTTGATAACTAACCAAATCTGAGGAACTTTCCTTCTCAGCAAGTATTGCAATAAGAGAATTGTTTGTGTATTTATTACTTTCTCCATGTTTTTGTTATCCTCTTTCCCAAGACACGATTAGATTTTCCAGTCTTCTGGACATCAAATAATTTGGAGAAGAGATTGTATAAACTGGATAGGTAACAGCTGTTACCAGATGGATTTACTGGTGGAAAGGGGAGAGGACTAATTTGTTTTGTGTATTTCCTCCCACTGCTGGCACCTTTCACTGTGGCACACTGTTCCTGTCCTGTGACAAGGAGTGTCTTTGCACAGAGGGAGCCCTTGTCCACAGAATTACACCTAACTTTGGGTTTTGCTGTTGGTTGTGACTTTTGCAAGTGACTTCGTCATACGTCTTTTACCTGGCCTTCTAGTAGTTTATTAGAGAGAAAAAAAATGGAGAGCAGTTCTAACATTGCTAGATAATAGCACTGATTGACAGATATTCATTTCTGAACTTTTCAAGCCAGAAGTTTAGTTTGCTCCACTTCTGGATATCTCAGGACACTTAAAGTTGGATTTAGTTTTGTGAAATAAATAATTAAATTCCTCAAGGAAGGTCACTGGACTAAAGGAGAGTTTCAGCTGTATCATCTCTGCTGTGCCCTTCTATTTAACATGGGAATGAATATTTGCATGAATCCTCTTTATTTCTTCTTCTAGTGTAAAATTCTTTTAGATTACTCACTGTTTAAGATCTTAGAGGGGAAATGGTGATTTGTGGTATTGCAAACTTCTAGCTGGTAAAACAGATTGCGTGCATGTATAACAACCTGATTTTTGCATATTGCTTTGCCAATAATATCTGATCCCATTCAGATAACTGTAAAGCATCCTACAGCTTTGACCAGATTCAAAGAAACCCACACTGCATGTTCTTTTCTTTCTTATTTTAGGTTTGATCTACTTGCTTTGATATTTGCATGTTGTGTTTTTCAGTACCTACCTTCATGTTCTTCAACTTCTTTCAATATATATTGTCTGCAAAAATGTCCCATGTCCTGTGAGTATGCTGACATCCAGTCTGATCTAAAAAATTAAGAGGGACTGGCATCTCCTCAATCTAGTCTCCTTCCTGAGGTAGCCTAGATCAATACTTTGATCCTTTCCTGCTCTGAGCAACTTCAGAATCCATTGCCATTGCAGGAGAGGAGACTCTGGCTTCACCCAGTCTGTGAGGGTCCTAAGACCTTTCCAGAAATGCTCAGCTTCTCACGGAGTTGAACCCTTTTCTGCAAGCTGGCCTGGAGGCACTGGGCACCTCAACTGGGAAAATACCACTGGCACAGATAGTCCGCGTCAATGGCTGCTGGACCGCTGTCAGGAGAATGAATCCTGGCTGGAGAGGGACAGAGCAGAAGTCATATACAGAATATAATCTCTAATGTGATTTTTTTTTCCCCTTTATGCTTTAAGCCTTAATGAATTTCCAACTCTTTTCCTCCTTCATTTGCTCCCTGACCACTGCTCCATATAGTTAAAGCACATGTCCCAGAAAAGTGAGGAAGTCCACCTACAAGAGCAACTGAGCTTTCGTGCAACACCCAGAGTATTTCTTTCTGCACAAGCAGTGGAGAAATGAGAACAGCTCTGCCAGTTTCTAGATGAAGTTTTCTATCTTTAGTGGATATTTAGACTGCAATAAGGATCAAACTACAAAGCCAAAGAGAAAATGTGGAGGAGGCTCAAGACGAGCTGGGCAGTTTGCTGCACAAACAGGGAAGTAAACACCTTGATCTTTCTCTGAAGGAAACAAATTTGCTGAGTACAGCTCATATAAATAGGGAGAGAAAGAGGTGTCTGACTAATAGTGAAAGGTACAGTGAAATCTAGATTGTAGCTCCTGTTTTACAGCCCCTTCCAAATGCCAAGTTAGGACCCGTGCAGGTAAATGAATGTTGCCCTGTTATCTGTGGGTCTCCAGGCTGAGTGCAGCACGTGTGGAGCTGAGCACATTTAGTGCTTGTACATTGGCAAAACCTGGTGTAAACCACAACCTTTTAAAGGTGAGGGGATCCCGCAGAAGAGGGGATCTTTTTAGCAAGTTTAAGAATCAGCAGGAACTTGTGCACGTGGTCATACCAAATGGTAATCAAGCTATGAAAGCAACAGGTAAATCAGGTGTGGTATCTCACAGGCTACCGTAATCCTTAAAGTGAGTTTTGTGAACTTGTGTGCAGGCTTGTATGTCAAGTGAAAGGTACATTTCACCGAGTCACAGAATCACAGAATGGTTTGTATTGGAAGGGACCTTAAAGATCATCCTGTTCCAGCCCCCTGCCATTGGCAGGGACACCTTGAACTAGACCAGGTTGCTCAAAGCCCCTTGCAGGGATGGGGTGTGAAGTATTTTGTTGCTTCACTCCACAAGCTGTTTGCACAGGAGCTAAAGGGCTGTTTTCAGTGCACTATTGACAGACACTGCTATTGTTATTTTTACTACTGCCTTGTCATGTATTTCAGGCTCTGCAGTGACAGTGACAACGATTAAGTAAAAAATCAAAATCATTAGCTTGACTAAGTATTTTCCACGAAGGAACATTTATTTATGGTGACTTTGAAATGTCTTAGCAATGCTCTGAAGTGGTACAGGAACTGTGAAGTTTAATGTATATAGCCAACAGGATATTGAAGGTCTATGGCTCAAGACCTCTACTATGAAGATATAAGAATGTTTTTATTTTAATGTGGTTGCATCTTCATAAAAATCTGTTAAACTGCAGCTTGCAGAGGAAGTGTAAAGCACAAGGCAAATTAAAGTACAATAACCCTGAAAGGGCAAATTGATCTAACCAGAGATGTAGTACTTACAGGAAAAAGAATTGAGGTTACTGATGGCTCAGTGCACAGAAACAGCATTTAGTATGATGGAAAAGTGTATACCATGAATTAATTATGTCAGTTTTGTGCTGGCCTGTTTCTCATTTTACATGGCAAATACTTTGATCCATGGTATAATGTAGGTACTTTTACAACCCTGGGAAATTTGCTGCCCCAATCTAAAGATGCAATAATTTAATCATAAGTATTTTACCAGGCATTTTTCAAACCTATTTAATTAGGTCTCATTGTTTACAGCCTGTGTCTTTCTTTGAGTATTACATCCAGAGATAATTTAAGAACAGAACCTGCTTGTCGACTGTAGCTTGAAAGAAAATTAAAAATGGGTTAGTTGTTATTATTTATAACTCCAAAGCATTCAAGCTTGAATATATGTGTCTTCTTTTTCTCTTAAAGAATTTCTTTCTATTATAAATTTCTGTCTATAATCTTGCCATTCCTGTGCCTGTATATAATATATACATATATTATATTGTAGTTTAAGAAGGAATTATAGCATTACAGTGATTTTGGATGGATTTTGAGCTCTGCTATATTCTTATAACATCTCAGAATTTCCAGGGGCCTCAGAAGGGTTGTTTCAGGTTTATGGTTGTATAACACCAGCAGAATTCTATCCCTTTATATTTGCATTTGGAGCTAATCCATTAGACATCCAGGTCCCTAAACAGGGTAATTGTTCTTCAGTGCTGTTTTAGCTGTTGTACTCATAACTTTTATGAATTTCATATAACATTAATGATGGTAAATAGGTTTAAAGATAAACTGAACTTTTAAAAATGGAAACTGCTGATATTTTTTACTAATTTCTAGATCTGTTATATTACCCAGTACTCTTTGGGAAAGTTCTGATTTACAAAATATGATCTCATGGCATTTTTTATCTTATTGGCTTCTTGCCATGTTGCCAGAATACAGTGTATTCAGACAGAAGCAACCAAAATGCGTGCTTCAGCATGAAGAGAAAGAGTGCAAAGCTGGTTTTCATTTTCTAGAAACAGATCCTAGTTTCAGTGTTCCTCCAACTGAATGGCTTTTTATTGTTGGTTTTGTGCTTTTGATTGACTTCTTTGGTTTTATGAGACGTGCATCATACGTTCACAGGAAGAGTCCAAGTTTCAGAAGTTTTCTTATAGTTAATTTAATACTTTTGAAAGCTTTACTGGAAACCATCATGCTCTGCCTGCTCACAAGTACAGCAATTATTTTTAGCTCTATCTGCACCACTCAGGAAAGATCCCTTACAAAATGTTACGTATGTCTCGAGGTGCTATGCTAGAAAAGAAAAGAAAATCTGTTTGGTATTATGCTGATTTTCAAAAGTTGCCAAAAAAATCTATTTAAGGAAACTCATCTTAAGAAATAGTATATTGAAGAAGATACTAACTCAAGAAATAATATCTTCTCACTAACATCTATGAAGAATTTCTGGTTTTCAAACACCTATGTAGTTCAGTTGAACCGTTCATTCCCCTCCCATTAGTAATTTAATACCCGTATTTTTCATAGAGCTGTTCAGCAGTGTGCCAAATGTTATTAGCAGAAGGGCAAAGAAAAAAAATACTCTGATTGGAAATCAGAACTGCCTCAGTAAAAACCTGGTTCAAATATGAACTGAATGGAGGTGAAGTTGGCAGTTTCATTTGTGGACAGTTCTTGTGAGATCATTTTAAATGATCTGGGAAAAGCTGTGAAGATTAGCTCCTCAATGATGTCTGTTCTTACCTTGTGCACTAATATATTTTTCTCCTTGCCTTCATCTTTATTCACCTAGCTTTATCTACAAAATTAATAATTAGTAATAGATTAATACAGTTACAATAATTTCACTTCTTTTCCCCTTGTACTTTATATTTTTGCTCTCTTTCTCTCCCTTAGCTAATATTATTAATATTTTATCTCTGTTGAAGGAATGCAAATAGTGTTGCACTCACTTCTCAGACCGACAATATTTGAATGACTATAAATTAAAAAGCTGTTTTTGCTGAGCCTCTGGTTATGCACACTCTTCTTATTTGCATTTAGGTCCCTGTGATAATATTCTGGTAGGATCTGAGATAGAACTTTCATTTCCAAGAACTAGACAGATTTCTGAAACTGACAGTGGAATACTCAGTACAACTTCTTGGGTGATAAGATAGAACTCAGTGAAATAGCAGGGAGCATTTAACAGCTTTGCAGAAAGGATTCTTTTTCTGAGAGTTTTCAACCCAAATAGAACCAGGGAGTTTAGAAATTGTGTAGAAAGTCACATTCTCAAAAGATTTGGTCACAGTCTAAGTCAAGAGTTAGATGAGGTTTAGGCAAGGTTCATGTCCTGATGTTTTGCCATCCATAGGTGAAAAACTCCATATGAATTTGAGCATCTGATTATGTATCTGGTACTCAATTGTTGTTAGCCTTTTTAAGTACTGCATTTTAAATATCTTCAGATTTTTCAGCCTGAATGGTGTTTCTCTGGCAACATTTTTAATGGAGTTTTGGAGCTGTGACCAACAACTAGTTTTCTTCTTGTTTCTGTAACATTTTCTACAATTTCTGCCAAGGTATTGACATATGTGAAGAATTATGCATTTGTTGGACTCTAGAGTTATTTCTATTTTGTAGGATTTAGTCAATAACCAAGTATGAGAAGTGATAGTCCCTGGAAGAAGCACACTATATTACAAGTGCATCAGAAGGTGAAAAGATGGTATACAGAAATACCATACTCTTGGGAAGTTTAGTATTTTTAATTTTGGAGTTCTTTCACAAGCTTGCATAGATGGTGGAGAACAGTTTCAGTTCTCAGTCTTACCTCAGGAGTGATTCTCCAGAGCACAGCTGACTCTACAGTCTGCCTCTCCTTTAATTAGGGCACAGTGATGGAGTTGTGGCCTATGCTAGACCACACTAGCAGAGTAGTGTCTGCACCTACACGAAGCCTAGCAGAAAGAGGCTGAATTTGGCAACTCGTGTCAGTCCCGCTCATTTTCATTTAAGAAACTGCTTGATAAAAGCATATCATGTCAGGTCCTCTCAGTTTTGATAGTGATGGCTAACCTCCTGTAAAGCTTGCTTTTAATTATAATTTCTCATTTGGAATGTAGTTCATGTTTGGTACTTCGGCAATATATGTTTCATGAACTGCCTTGCTGACTGAGGAATTTTCAGCTATTTTTGCTTTCAAAACAGATATTTAGCCTTACCTCCCCAGCTGGAGAAAGCCAGTGATGAATAATCACTCTTATCATTTTTCTGAAATATCAAAGTTGTCTCGCCTCGTGGCACAGAATTCCAAACTGTCCTGGAGAAAGTAGGCCGTGTGAATATACTTGTTGAATTCCTAATTGTTTGCTCTGGCAGTTCCCAGTGAAGCAGCTGGTTGTCTTTGGAAAGCTGTGCTTGTTGTTTTGGGTTTGAACATCATGTGTCTTT
Organism: Atrichornis clamosus; assembly: GCA_013400975.1. NCBI lineage: Eukaryota > Metazoa > Chordata > Aves > Passeriformes > Menuridae > Atrichornis > Atrichornis clamosus. The sequence continues at coordinate 133,710 of WBMZ01014470.1, forward strand.
AATTTTCGGCACTAGCCACAGGGATAAGTATCATAAATATCTGCTTGAAGGCCTTTTGCCCTTGGGAACCCAATATATACTTGGCAGCCTCTCTGACAATGGGACTGAGGGGAGAATCAAAGTAGACTCATTGCCTTATATCCCCTCAGGGAAAAGAAAGAATAAAAATGGCAATTGCTGATTCCTTCAGTTGCCTGAAGGAAGTCTTTCCTGTTTTGTAGAGAATAAACTAATGTCATTTCTAAAACAGTCTTCCATCCCTCTGTATGAAAAAATTAATATATCCAGTATTGTGTACCTTCTCCTGGGACTTGACTTCCTTTCATCCCAGTGAGGTCCTGCGTGGACTTCAGAATTCCATAACCCCACACATAATCAAAAATGGACATTTACATCTTCCTTTCAATGACTACCTCCAGCAGAATCTACTGTCATGTTCTTCAGCTCAGCATACAGTAAACTCTAATGAAAAAGAATGTGTACAGTGCTGTTTAATCCTGCAGGTGGAGAGAACATGGAGTGTGCTTTATTTATTGTGCCCAAGCTGTTAACAGACTCTGATCTCCTACTACACAATTAGGACCAGACTAAATGAGCATCTTGCTGTGACTTCCAGTGAAGATATGATCATTACTCTGCCTGTGGGTATAACTTCCCAAATATTCCCCACTTTCTATGCCACACTGAAGTGAAACAGTCATTAGTGTGTTGGTAACATCATAATACAAAGGGAAGTCTGAACCCCAATGTATGCATTAGCGAAAGATTAAGCAGAGTGCCAGATGAGTTTTGATTCATTTCAGAAATGTGGCTAGGCAGAACTCCAAGCTCGCACCAAGTGATGCCAAGATATTTGCTCATGTCTCCATCACCCCTTATCTCAAGTGCTGCAACTGCCAGAAATAATTTTCCTTAATAGCAAAACCTCATGCATTTTGCATGTTGCTCTTTCTTATGTAAATCTGATTTGTTTATGATTTCATTTTGAAAATAGAATTCAACTCTTGTACTTTAGGTCTGAAAAACATCTTTCTTCAAGACAGCTTTTCCACTTTTCTAGGAAACCCATACCTTTTTTTTATAATCAGCTCAGCTCAGCACAAGGATCTTATGGAAGGTGGTGGCAATTATCAACTACACAAGTCAATCATTTTATTTTCAAGTCTCCAAGTTTTGCTGCTAGTCCTGAAATTCAGTGCTATTCTAGGGAGTATGCTTTTGAGTTGATGAGGGATTTATTACACTACTTAAATAAAAAAGAGAATTTTAGCTGGGGAAGAAACTCCCCAAGATGAATGGATATATTAGGTTAGTATGGATCTGAACTTTGTCTTGCAAAACACTGCACAGGCTTTCAGTGATACAAGGTCCATTGGAATCAACTGTTGTTTAACAGCTGAAAATAATAGGTTTGAAAATGGTTCTAATTTTCTTGATTTGAAAGGTAAGTTGATATGACTTTTTTGATGCTTCATTTAAAATATGCTTGTATATTACTTAATTATATTAATATATGTATATAATCACTCAGTCCAACACAGAGAATATGGCCTTGATCTCTAAGCAAGACCCCTCCTGCCATTTGCAGGGGTATATGCCTAATTGTACAATTAGCATTGTTTTTGCTTTGTAACAAGTTCCTTAAGTTATAAGCACTTTAGTTTTCATTAAAGTATTATTCCATTAGCCTTTTTATGTCTGCTTCCAGTAATTTATTGGCATGCAAGAACCAAAGCTCCTAAATCAGCGTTATGTATTTTATACAGAAGAGCCAGACAGAGGTGGGCACAAGGTGAAGTTCTTTTATGTCTCCTTCCTTATTCCTTTTAGCTCTGCTCCACACTAAGGTGTAGAAACCTCCTTGCACAACATTACGCAGACATAGGAAGGCACCCTGTACTTCAGCAAGGCCAGAAGCGAGAAAAACAATTGTGCTGTTAAGAGTAAAGCACAGCAGAAAATGCTTTAGGAGGATCTATAAAAAGTTTAAATTGGTAAAACATGTATGTGGGTGGGTTAGAAAGAGAATAAAGCATAATTAAGTTACTGAAGCCTCCGCAGGACTCTGAACATTGTTCAGCGTGCATTGCAGTTTGCTTTAAAGAAATGTCAAGAATACCCACATCCTTAGAAAGGGGACTTTTTTGGTAGTTTAGCATTAATTTTACCAAATGCTGCCCTTTCTTGGACTTTGCATCACGCTGCTGCAGGGTACTGAGTGTGTTACAGGAACACATGAAGGCAAAAGTCCCACCTTCTGCAAACTAGTGACAGAGCAGGATTGTCCGTATTAGGCACAGCTGAAAGTCAGAGGAAACTTTGCCATCCTGTGTGAAAAAGGGTGCTGGATCACATCTTCTCCCCCTTGGTGAGGCCAGCCCTGTCTGGGGGTCTCTGCCTGCACACCAATACGAGGAGAAGAGTGGATGGATGAGAGGAGATAGCTTTGCCCTCTCTCCCTTTGAAGTAGCCAGAGCAGAGAAAAGAGTGACAATCACAGAAAAGCACCCTTGCAGCTACTGAATAGCATTTCTAATTGCTCTATAATGTGGACAGTATAGGTCCGATGCCCTCATGCCATGAGTGACCCAGACACTGCCCTCTTCTCCTCCCCCCAATCCCTACTTGCCCTTTTCTTTCCCTGGAGCTTCCTGAGGTGACCCTGAGTGACCACCATGGCGGAAAACCCAGGCTTCTCCTTTACAAAACCCTGTGTTGTGCCTGAGGCTGACAGCAGAAAACACGACCATGAGCTTCATAAGGCATTTTGTTGGATGACGGCATTTCTGCAGTCCTTGCAGCAGACCACGTCTGAGCCCAGCCATGCGAGTGACATGGTGTACACAGTGTACCACATGTAGGTCCCAAAACTGAAGCCAGACAGGGATTTTGTTCCCCTCTTCAATAGGCAGCCTTTCATTTAACTCCCTTCTCACAGTCCCCAAAGTCCAAGGCCTCTGGGAGTTGATTCTGCCCCTTGTCTAGGCCTATGTCCTCCCCAAAAAGTCCTTACAGGAATGCTCAGCAGGCTCTGTCATGGTGCGGGACGCCTGCGCTGGCAGATTAGTGTAGTGTTGTGACTGGGAAGGTCATGTACAGCAGCTATAATTATGAAATCATGAAGAGTAATGAGGATTTGAGCTGTTATTTTTCTCATAAATACACATTCTAATGTGCAGAAAAACCACAGCGTTGACTGAAAATATTGTGATCTTCAGGGAAAAAAAAGATGTTAGCCAGCAGTGCCATGCTTTTCCATATGGTCTACCTAAAAAAAAAATGACCTTTTTTAAGATGGCTGACAGCCAACCTTTCAGAAATATTTCCTCTGTGTTTCTGCTTGAAGTGATTTATGTCCAAGTAGTCTCTAGCTGGTTCTCAAATTGCAATAATGATTTTGACTGTTTGTTTATAGTTTTATCTGAACATTTCTGCCTGCCATGTCATATATTCTGAACCAGCATAAATGTCATTTATAGGCAACTGCTGTGCCCATGTAGAGTCCATTGTTCTGTCTTGTTTCTGACCGTTTACATGTATTAGATATATGTTTTTGGAAACAAAGAGAAAAAGGGCCATGTCCTCACCTTGCTGACTAAGAAAATAAGTTTTCAAGGAAATTATTCTGACAGATATGTAGGGAAGTCAGGATATTTGGGACAAGTGGCAATTTTTTCCATGGGAAAACTTGTACTTTCCTATGAAAGAGGTGAGTCCAGAGCTTCGTGTCATCAACCCAGAAGTTGTGAGGCAATTGGACTGCACAGGAAGTGCAGTTGGGCCCAGCTGTGGTGAACAAGGTCATTGTGCAGAACACTGCATGGGGAACGTGCTCCAGGACTTCAGGATTTGCCTACACAATGTCACAGAGCACATTTAGTTGAGACATTTGAGCTGAAAAGTCTGTCTGCATACCAGGCAGCTTGTTTTGCTCAGTTGAGACCCACGTGCATGTTAATGGCTTGGATGTCCTTTAGGCAATTTTGCATGACAACAGAGGAAAGGGAGAACAGATTTAAAACAGAAAAAAAGAGGGAAGAGGGGGTGATGGAGGAGGAGTAGACAGTAAAATTAAACAGACTATTTCTTGAATCAAAATTAAAGAACATAATGCAGCTCATATCAATATAAATATCCATATGACAAATTAGGCTGTCTGTTTCAGTGAAACAACATTGGGTTTCTAAATAATAAGGTCCAACAAATACTTCAATGTTTTGAGAGAAGCTGAAATGTCCACCAGCATTATGATAAAACAAAAGAGTGATGTATGTTGGTTGTCTGTTTCTTTACTTTCCAACTTATGGAAACAAGAGACAAAGCAGTTAAGGAACAACAAAGAGGAAACTTTTTTGTTCAAAGAGGAAAAACATGCAGCAGGCAAAAAGTTTGTTTGCTTGTTGGGTTTTTTTCTGCAGAAAGTACCTTTTCTTTAAGTATTTTCAAAAGATATCAGAGCAATTAGGACTAAAAACATCTTATTCTCTTATTTAGTTGAGACTCCTACAGATTCACAGACATCGGCCAGCAGTCTGTTGTGATTGCTGTCTCATCTGACTCAAATAAATCAGCTTGTATCATTTCAGTCAGTAATTCCTTTACCAAGCTTATAACAACATACTGCTAATTAAAAGGTTGTGATCTGATAGTGTTTTCACTGATGCTAAGAGTTCCAAAGACTTTGAAAGAACTAATCACACCCACATTAGTGATTAAAATACCACATTAATCTCAAAATGTATTGATACCAAAAGCATGATGAAACTACTGCTGTCACACATTCTGGGTAAGGAATGCACGAGGGTTTTGTGCTGGAGGGAGGGTCTTGGATGTGAAGGCACGGTTCTTTCCTTCACCCCCCTCTGCAGCACTCAGTCTGCCCCTAGATGTCTCGCAGAGGGCCCTCTCTGGCTCTTGCACAGAACTGTGCAGTGTGGAGCATGTGGCTGGTGCCACAGGTGCCGTGGCAGCAGTGGTGCTCTGTCACCTGGGTCTACACGGATGCTCCACAGACCCTCATGGCATAACAGTAGCATCCCTCACAAATCCACGTACACAGAGACAGGGACTGAATCTTGTTCTGCAAGAACCTTATTATAGACAGTTCTAGGTCTTGTAGTTCTTTATAAAAGAGAGTTTTTCATGCTTCGGTGTGCCTCACAGTGTATTTTGTATTTTGAAGTTGCAGGGTAGGTGCACACACGGGTTTGCCAGCAGTGGCTGTGATTGCACAAACGTGCACCATGGAGTGTTACGGACATGCTTTGCCTTGGGAAGTCAGTCAAAGTCCTGAGAGAAGAACGTAGTAGCTACTGAATCCTCTGACTGCTGGTAATTCAGTGAGGCTTCATTTCGCACTCCCAAAAATGTGACTGGAAAAATAAATCATTCACAAAGGACTGCCTAGGAACAGTCCAAACCTTCAGGCCAGGGTATTTGTTTCAGAAGACTGTTGCCTGAGCACATCTATTCTTGGGTCTGCTGCAGCTGTTCTTTTGTTTTTTTCAACTTAGCGTCTTTGGTTTTCTTGCAAATAATTTACCAGGCATTGGAGATGTATCATGGTGGGAGAAAGAACATGTTGTTTTCTGCTTCTTCCAAACAGCTATGAATATCTTGTCTTTTCCAACACTGGGGTTAAATAAAACCCCAATAGCAGTATTGTTACTGAAGGCAGGTGTGCTCACTGGTAAAGCAACTCCCCCAGCTCCAGTCCCATTTGTTTCTCTGATAGAGCTCGGGAATGAGCAGCATCAAGGAGCACCCCAGCTAGCAGCAGTCAAACACTGTATCCCACATGCTAATGTTAATTTTAACAACACAGTCCATGAAATTTTTAGATGGTACAGAGAGTACTGGGAGTGGAAAGAACAGAAGTTTTCGATGGAGGGAAATAGCATTCACACTTTGATAAGCTACACAAATGCCTTTTCCAAACAGAGGTGCTTTGTATTATGCCATTCCTGTTGGCTGTTTAGGGGTCTCCCATTAGATGTATGAACTTCTTGCCACAGTAATAAAGGTCAGGCACTATTGTGCCTCTTTTATGATACTGACTAGCACAAGTCATGTATGCAAACTCAGGAAGAATTTATTTATGTGGAATACATACTTAAATAGTAGCCTACAAATCATTTAAAGATGCCTGTGATATGAATCATACCTCAATTTCATGGATAACTGGAAACATTATGCAACTTATTGAGTTTTTAAAGCACTAACGAATGTGAACTATACAGCAGACTTGAGCTGGACCTTTTCACCCCTTCTAATATAAGCTGTGGCTATTTAATATTCCTCACTAGGGAGTAATGCTGACCTACAAGTCAGCAATATATTAGGCACCAGAGCCATGAACCTAGTGAGAACATAAACTAAACTGATTTTCAATTTTGGTACATTACAAAAAGGACCATTATTGTGAGGTTAGAGATGTCAAAGTTGATGACCTGGTATAATGAAGTATTGCCTGCCACATAGTCAAGCATGAAAAGTAATTGGAGGCAGTATAAACTTTTAGAGGCTTAGGGCTTTTTTGCTATCAAATTAAATATTCTTTTGCACACCATTTTTAAAAAATTAAAAATAGAAATTTTTGTGAAGCATCATAAAAGTAGAAATGATTCTCCTGTAAGTTTGCAATTGATGGAAGAATGTGTGTGTTTAGAAATGAGGTCACATCTTAACGCTTGGGTTGCTTACATAAGGCACTGATGAAAAGCAAGTTGCTACCTGCCAGCTAGGAATGACATTAAAATATTATGGCAGCATGTGACCTAGCTTTAGAGGGCTTTAAAATCCTGAAAGGACAGAGACAATGTCCCCTTTGAAGAACATTCCTGAAGATCCCTTTACAGTTTCTGCTAAGCTTTAAAACAAAGACTAGACTGCTCCCTTCCTATCCAGCAATGATTAAAGTTGTGACTTCTCAGCTGCAACGTTCACATCTGAGAACCACCACTAAAGTGTGCACAGGCCTTTCTGTCTGTCAGAGAAAAGGGGTTAGCACTCTGTCTAGGGAACGGTGTATCAATACTGTGGACCCCATGCTTCAGGTGTTCATTGTGGCTCTACATCCCAAATTTCTGCACTGGATTTGACCAACTTATTCCTGATTTCCTCTGGCACAGCATCAAGTGAGTGGGCACAGCATCTCTCCCCAGGAACTAGACTGCAGAGGGCACTCCTATATAACAAGGAATTTCAGTTTCCAGGCTCATTTACTTTTAGCCTTGATGATTCATTGTTATTTTTTCTTCTTTTATAATTAATGACACTACTGTTGCGCTAAAAGGAAAATCTTATTATTCTCAACAATTGGTTTTGTTATGATTCCTTAATTTCCCCCTTCTCCTCAAGTTTATACAATTACAATGGCTGTCAGTGCTCATACCATGTTCAGGTCATCAGCCTCAGAAATTAGACATACACAGAAGGACAACCTATTAATATGCCATCCCCAGGCATAACTTGAGTGCAGCAACACAGGGAGTGCATAGATGAGGATGGAGACGGCTTTTGCCATGTGCCTGGGAAGCAAGAGAAATGCTGTCTGAGGCAGATCATCCATGGGACAGTATGAAAACCACTTTCCTCTTGCCGCATCTCCAGAAAGGTTTGTTGGAAGCATTACTTTGGTCTGGATTTCAGCTGCGACAGTGAGGAAAGAGGAAGCCTGTCAAACAACAGTTCCTAAGCCTCATGGGGTGGGTTTCTGCCCCCTGAACTCTTTGGGAGATGGGTCTGGACAAATAGGCTACAACTGAATGTGGCCAGAGATCTGCAGTTTGCTGGCACAGCAGAGGCAGTCCGTAGGACTGGGGACTCTCTGAGCAGCAAAGGGCAGTGTTATGGCTGCCATAATGCAAATTACTCTCTAGAGCTGTGATGTGGGCCAGTAAAACCCTGAGATGCTCCAAGATTAGGAAGAAGTGTAGTTTATGACAGCCTCCCACACACACACACACACTCACACACTTTTTAAGAACAAGAGGTAAAACCTGTAGTGGCATTATCCAGCAACTCAGTCTTAAAGCTGAGTATCTTAAACCTAACAGAAGTAATTCTAGAAGTTCCAGTGGAGCCTGTGGAGCTCCTACATTGTGGTTTAAATGTGCTTCCAATATTTAGCTTTGTTTAATGAGAACAAGTCCACACTAGCTTTGGCTTCTGCAGGAGATACAGCTCATGTATCATCCAACTGACAACAGAAGGGTCATTTTGTTTCCTGTGAGTAGTGGAAAGTGATCTGCCTTTTCGCACTTACTTCTGGAAGCTTGTCACAGGGAAAGTGTAAGATCAGGCTAATGCTGTGCAAAAGAGCTGACTGAGCAAGGAGAGTGGGACCTGACTGTCGGAGCAGCACAGACACTTCCCAGCTGAGCCTTGAATCATGTTTGTTTTCAAACCGAAGACCTCACATTTCAAGTGAGAGATTTGCTCAGTAAAATGCATGCATTTCATATTTCATTACCACATGCTGTATATCTCATACGGTGGTTGAGAAATGAAGGAGTGTGGAAAGGACAGTTATGCAGGGGAGCTGTAGCCATAAAGATTTCATTGAATAGGATTTTCCCTTGTTCCAAACTGTTATCTCACTAGATAAAAACATTGTGCTTTATGATTAAGCTAATTGTGTTGGACAAGCCAGTCTGCAGCCCTAGAAGCCTGGATTTTCAAATGTGCTGAGCACTGGCAGCTGCAACCAAAGTCAGTGGGGACATTTAAAGTGCAAATAATGCAGAGTTCTTTAAAAATTCAGGCCAGAGTTGTCTGTGAAATGGGAGTAGACATGCAACCTTGCCTCACAGGGGTGCTGTGGACATTTGTGGCAGAGCTACTTATACTAGTGAGAAGTTACACTGAAAAGTCAGTGAAAAAAACCCCTCTTTTTTCAAGTCGGGATTTGGTTATAAATGTTAAAAAAAGGCCTCAAGCCACAGACTGAAGAGTGAAGAGGAAACAAATATATAAACTGACTGGATTACAGATCATGCCCCTCCCTTCCAAAGTGGGTTAAAAATCATACTAGTACACCACATAAACTGAATTAATGTTGTTCAGGCTTATCTAATTCTAGCATTCCCTACAGAATTCCTCCTAAAGATGTGTGATATTTTTTAACATATATGCAATATATTTATAAGTAATATGTATAAACAATGTGTATTTGAGTAAGAAGTCTGCACACATAGTCCAATAAAGGGAAATGAAGATGATTAAGCAACTGATGCATCTGACATGCAAGGAGAGGCTGAGAGAGGTGGGACTGCTGAGCCTGGAGAAGAGAAGGCTCATGGTGGGAATCTCATCAATGTGTACAAATACTCAACAGGAGAGTGTAAAGGAGACAGAGCCAAGCTCTGCTCAGTGCTATCCATTGAAAGGAAAAGAGGCAATGGGCACAAACTGAAACACAGGAGATTCCAAACAGAAAATTTAAGAAAAAAAGACTTTTACTGCAAGGGTGATCCAACACTGGACAAAGTTGCCTGGTGAGATTGTGGAGTTCCCATCCCTGGAGATATTTAAAACTTAATTGGAAAAGATCTTAAGCAACCTGCTCTCATTGACTCTTCGCAGGAGACTGCACTAGACAATCTCCAAAGATGCTGTCCAAACTCATCCATTTTATGATAAGTGAGGAAATACTTTATCTAATTTCTTCTATATTCAGTCTCTAGACAGTATTGAAAGAATAGATCAATTTGCATCCTGTTCTGGTTTGGGATTCCTGCTTTTTTTTCCTCATTTATCAAATCTATTTTTTCCTTTTGAGCATGCTGCTCTCTAATTTTGCAGGTGATTGTAGTGTTCTCCTAGGACTCTTCAGGTTAAAACTTGTTTCTTCTCTTGTCAGTGAAGTTTCAGAACATTACTGAGTGCCTCACTGAAATACAAAAACAAATGAAAATGTAGCATGGTTTGTAGCAGATATTGAAATGAAAATATTCTCCCTAATGTCGCAACAGTAGAAACTGAATTTATTTCAATGTACTTTTTCAAATTAATAAGGACAACACTTGTGATAGGTAAGGACTAATTTGTCCATAACTATCTATAAACTGAAGAACTGACCAAAAATGAGGGCTAACATCCTAAAAATAGTGGTAGGGTGAAATTATTATATAAGAGCAGAAATTTAAATCATTTAAATTTTGGGGGGAATTTAAATAATTTGGGGGAATAGTTCCAAGGAAACAGAAATACCAACGTTGAAGACACATAAAAACAATATCTAGAATTAGCAATAAATATTGCCCTGCATCCTGCTGCTACAGCTGAGACAGTTTTGTAATGTTTTAGATGCCATGACTGTGATTTATATGCTTCTCTTCTTAAATGTTAGAGTAAAACTATATTCTATTGCTGTAAACATATTTCCTGCCTTTCCATTAATGCGACTGACCTGTTGACTTTACAGTCATTTTTGATCGATTTTCAAATTACTATTTAACCACATAGTGACTGGCATGACATAAACTCAGCAGTGTACCTTCCAGAGTGATGGGAACACTTAAATACTGGTTCATAAAGGATAGAAAACAGCAAACCATTTTAATGATTAAAACACTGTTACCAGACTGGAAGATAATTACAGAATGATTCACAATGTTTTGTTATTGCGATAGTTACTCGTATTTGGATTGTGGTAACATTCAAAAATTGTTCAGCACAGCTGCAAAAAACCCCTATCAAAATCTATAAATACTTCACAGACAAGCAGAGGCAATGCTGTGTCTCATTTCACATGTTAATTATGGAAGATCTTCAAACCAGATATCAACTTTTTGTCTTTCACAATTTCCCCTTTTTTTCCTCTTTAGTTTTCTAACTATTTGTTCCAGTTGGCCTGCATTGCTATTTCTTACCTTTTTTTTGCTTTTTTCTTTTTTTTTTTTAAGTACTCTGGAAAATGCAACTGACTGGTATATTTATACCATGTGAGTATGTAATGAACGCTATTAGATCATATTTTTCCTCATTCAAAATTCTAAGTAGAATGGGTCTTCTGTGCCTTATCGACTCAGTTTCAACAATGCCTCAAGCACTGAAAGTTTTTTTGTGGTATTCAGGATGATTTTCAGACTTCTTTTTTAGCATATTTTGGTTTACTTCTAAAGATCCTGATAGGGGGTTCAAAACATCACTTCAATTCTTCTGAAATCTAGCCTCAGTATCTGAACTTGGCTTTATTTCGTCTTTATGTTTGAATATTTTTTTTGTTCAGGAATAGAAGTGGGGTTCAACAGGTGTGATTTTAATACATCCCTTTAGAGTGCTGGGTAGTTTGTTCACTTTGTTTTTTACTTCTTTCTACTCTGAGAAGTCTGAGAAATGTGTACGTTCAGTTAGGTATTACGTGTTTACTGGGACTTGCTCCACTCCAATCCACTGCAATATGAATAAATTTTTTAACAATAATAAATCTGATAATGAGTCCAGGAGGTTTAGATCAGGAAAAATTTCTTCACTGAAAGGGTGGTCAAGCATTGGACCAGGTTACCCAGGGAAGTGGGGGGATCACCATCCTTGAAAGTGTTCAAAAATGTGTAGATGTGGTGCTTAGGGACGTGGTTGACTGGGGGACAAAGTTGTGTGAGGTTAATGGCTGGACTCAATGATATTAGAGGTCCTTTCCAACCATAATTATTCCATGGATATGTGGTGGTTGGAATCCTTCACAATGTTTTGATGCCACTGCTTATGTCTGTTGGCTAGAGTATCCATTGGAAAAGATAAGAGGAGAATGAATAGGAGCAAGGGTTTTCTTAAGTGCCTTGGAGGTGGAAGAGAAAAGGGGGCACTGGCAGTGGAAAGACGAAGAGACCTCTTAGGCCGCAACAGAAGGGCTGAGAAGCTAGAACTAGAATTTTCTTCCTTTGAAGAAATCTATTGACAAATATTCTAAACCTCACTTTTCCTAATATCCTGAGCTATGGCAAGGATTAGTGGTTTTGGTTAAAGACTGTTTCACAAACAAAGACTTGTAGGAATAGCAAAGGTGTTTTGCTGACTCCTTTCTGTGCCGTACTTGACAACTCAAAACAGGATGAGAAAGGCCAATGTAGAAACAGCAGTTAAAGGACCCAAAACATAGGTTCCATCAAATATAAGTTATTTTTATGCTCACTTGGGGATGTTTGAGCTATTTATGAATTCCAGATAGAGAAATTAACATTTCTGAATAATCTTAGAACAAATTGTGAGTGGGACCATGCTGAATTGTATTACATTTTCTTCTATTAAAATATTTTCCATTCTATTTTGTGGGACATTTCTAACCCAAAGGATTCATGCAAACATCCAGAGCATTATTGCAACAACATAGAGAGAAATGACACCTAGCAGAAATTTAATTGCTCACCATAAAGTATGGATTAAAATATAGTCAATGCCTTTGCTTGTTTCTAACTTTTGAATGAAGGCATGGTGATACCACAGGGCTTACACAGTGCAGGCAAAACTGTGTCCAACACTTCTGTCTCTTTTCCTAGTGCTTTTTAAATTCACAAGAGTTTTATTCACAATGCTCAATCAATATGAAGAATATATCTCTATCAAAAATATTTATTCATCTAGGTGACATTGGGGGATACACACAGATAAAAATATTTTCATCAACATCATCATTTGCACTGCAAACACATTGGACACAATGCCTGGAACAGGGACCTCAGGCATTGTGTAATCACATAATAAAAAGTCGTTCTTGTTGTAAAGTTTGTGTTTAAAGTACATACATCAGAGAGCAAGAAGAGGGAGCAGGAACACCAGGCTATGAGTGGAAAGTGAGGCATGAGAGGCTGAGTACCTGGCTCAGTATGACTCATAAAGCTGTAGCAGCAGCAGGAATTGGTCTCCCCTAAATCTCAGCCAGTACTTCAATAGCAGTCTTTTAAGTAAAAAAGGAGAACTGGAAGACAAATAAATTGACTAACTTTTAATCTTCCTTCCATGACAGATTTAACTGTTTCAATTTGAAGTTCAGATGAAGGTTGAGTCTTGTCTTATTTTATCTAAATGAGTTCATGTGTCTCATATCATGGCTTTACTTCGTTACGCGTTTTAGCCTTCTGCTCTTTTTCATGTGAGGTAGTAAATACTGGCTCTTTTCAACAGCTGAAATGTCAGGACACGATCATTATGCATGTGCTAGATAAAATCTGTGAAATACTGCATTTCTTTTCCAATGACCTCTGGAATGAAATCGCAGTTTGTAGGGCTAGAGGACTGGAAGTGACATCCAGGGTCACCAATCCCAGTGCAGAGAGTTCAGTCCAGCACACAGGCACTACATTTATAATCTCTTTCACATGCCTACAGACTGTTGAGAGTCTTTAGGGTTGGGTTGTTTTGTTTGGTTTTTTTGCATAGTTGGAACACTTCACTACAAACAGACACTAGATTAGGAAACAAGATACTGCTCTTTGGAGAAGACTGAAGCCAGCATCCTCAAACAGGAAAGAGCTTGAAGGATCAGTCATATTTTGCGTAGATGACCTGGTATGGCGATATTGTTGCTGGATTTTGCGTCTCACGTCAGTGGGTGTGGTGAGACCGTGACCCCACTGCTAGTGCCCAGATCAGAGGTGCTGCCCACCTTATCTTCCTGTATTTCAGTTTCCCCAGTTATCCCTAGGAGCAATAAATGTGAAATGCCTTCAAATCTGCTGGTGAACAGCTTTATGTAGGAGCTGCATTCAGTCTGAGCCAGGCCAGAGCAATCCAGGCATTTTCAGCTTCTGTTATTTGTGAGTACTTTGCCCGAAATTAGAAATAATCTTGGTCCTGTCTTACCTTTTTACAATCAGCAGTTTAAGTTGAGAGGGTCACTCCTTTCTCTGGTAGGTCAAGTTCTGTGGTTTTAAGTATTTTCAGGATTTATCATGTCATAGGATGTCAGATACTACATTCCTCTGCACTTTTTAAATCATTGCTTCTTTCTATAAGAAAGTAAAATTTTATTAATAACCCATTATTTTTCTTTGAAAAAAACGAGGTTTTTATCTTAGAAAACATTTCTTCATCCAGAGCTTACTGATATCTACCAGACCAAGTTTTAAAGGGAATTTTTAATAGGGATTTATCACTCATTAAATCTGATATACAGTTTCTCTTTTTTGGTAAGAATTATGATATATTTTTCAACATGAGGCCCTTTTTGAATTGAATCAGGCTTTTTGGAATGTAATGGAATAATACATAACCTTCACTATAACATTTCAAATGTTACTATATAATATGTTTGCTTAAGGCTGGGAGAAGGAAACCAAACCAATTTATTATAGCCTGTTGATTCACACTCGCATGCTGTGCAGTTCGTGTGAAGGTCCCATTTACTTTTTCACATGAACTGCCACAGCATGGTTTAAATAGAGATTTCTCTAGCAGTAGTGTTAAGGTTTCTCATTAACATCATTTCTGGAGTCACTGGGCCAAGTATATCCCTAGTGCAATTCCACTGATCTCAGTGGGGTTATCCTTGAGATATATTTGGTCCATTGTTTCTACAGAATCTCTTTGTTCTTTTCTGATCTCTTAAAGAATTTTGTTACTTTGAACATTTCTCACATAACAAGTCACCATGATGAAAAGTTTGCAACATTTATAAGAGTTTTCTCAGATTTTGTACCTATTTGTACACTGAATTAAGGCATTATATCTGGTAGCATACTGCTAATTTTTAAAAATTTTATAACATACACATATATCCTGTTTTCCAGGAATATCAGTAAATGTACTACAAGTTTCTGTTCTTGTTTATATTTTTTTTAGATTCCAGAATTTGATGTGACTCCCAAAAATAATCTGAGACTGACTTCAAGGACATTTGGCATTATTTTCTGACCAGCTCGGTCACTTGGAATTTTTATAAGCAAGTAATGAGTGAGTAGTGATACTTGCATACCAATGTATTTGCACATTGAAAACTGAGCTAGTCTGATGTTCTATATGAATACTGAATGTTTATCTTCCTTAGGGTTTTTTTGGGGAAGGTTATTTCTATCAGGAAAAAATTAAACATTAAAAAAATGTTAAATTCCATCTGAACACAAAATTTTGCACATTAGATTTTCAGTTAATGTCTATTCTGTACATTATATGTGTGATTTACATTTAGATTTCTGTTCAGGAGAATGAAAAGCCAGGTAGGGAAGACAGGATACCAAAATGAAATCTTCCCTGTGATAAATGATTAGGTAAATGGAAAACGCATCTTTTTTTCTCAAAACACCCTCTCTTATTCCTTTCTGTACATCACTGCAGTTTTGCACAGGCATTTCTTGGCCTTAATAACGTATAATAATTTCCCCAGCAAGTTATGAACTCAGCACATGCACTCCTTTATTTGCTTTTGCGTTCAAAGACTCTATCAGATATTACAAGGATAATGCACATAATACATAGAAACTAAATTAACTAAATCTGATTTTTGAGAAATCCATAATCAGCAGAGGAAAGTGACTTGGACTGGGACCCCTGGTTGTCTGAGCTCATACTTTACTTGCTGTTAAGGTTTATTTTTCTCCAGACTCTTAAAATGATTAAGTTCTAATGTGAGATTTCATTCTACAGAGAATAGCTTCCAGGCCCCAGAAAAATTAAACCACTGCAAGTTAATTGCTGCTTGCAGAAATAGCATTTGGATCAGATGATAACAAATAGAGGTGGGAGTGCTGGCATGGGAAGCTGCTAGCATGGCCTTTGCTTTACACACAGACACACTCGTTCAGGAAAGTGCTGCAAGAGAAGTGCACCTGTGACTTGAGTTGCTTGTTCAGATACAGGTCTCTGATTTTTGGCAAAACTTCCAGTTCCTTTGAGTATGTTGTTAACATTGAAGGCAGAAATTATACTGCTTCTAAGTAAGGATGTGAAAAACTCTCATCTAAAACTGCTCAGAAGCAAAGCTTGTGCTCAAACTGCACACACAGGATTGGTTTATGTTTATAGTGATTTATATGTGAGACAGAATGGAAAAATGTAATTTAGTTTTATTCTACATCTCCCTCAAAACCCTGAAGACTGCTTTCAGATAAATTATGTGCTGGTAAGTACACTGACTATGTAGGCAAACATTAACAGCCAAGATTCAGTTCAGTAACAGCCCTGCATGTTGTATGATGTGTTAAGAAAGTGAATGTTAGTTAGAAACCTGGGGTTGTCCCTGTACTCTTCTCAAAAGTGCAGTGTGATCATTTGTCTACAAAATGCTAGAGCTCAGATAAAGAGTTGAAGGTCTCCTCTGAAAGCTGATGCCTTCAGACAGCACCTGGTACATCACTGATGTGTTTGTATTATTATACAGCTCCAATCTCAGTGTGTTACTCATGTCTTCCTGGTCCAAACTGAGGCAAAATGGCAACCTGTTGAACCGTATTTTAACTCTGATTTTTGCACACAGAGTGGCCCATCAGCAGAATAAAGTCAGAAAATGAGGCAATAACCTGTAATCTCCCTTTCTTGATCAACTCCTTGAATTCCCTTCTATCAGCATCAATCAATTTCACAGGGAATACATTAAGTCGTGATTTTGTGGCACCTAACAGCTGGTCTTGTGCAACACAGCCTCCAGAGGCACAAATACAAGGAACAGGACACACAGTGTGTGCTATGTGGATAGAAACACTCTGCTGAGTGTTCCATACCACCCGTGCATCCCGCAAAATGCAGCGGAGACACAGAGAGGGGGGGTGCCACTTTGACTTTCTCGGAGCACTCTGGGGACCTGACAGCACCTTTTCTCCCACTGAGCCACAGGGTCACCATGACTGATTGGAAATTAGGAGTGCGTGTGATTTTTCACAGAACAAACCTTGCTTGCATGTCCTGGAGAGGCCTTTCCAACTGGCAGCCATCCTCGGACCATTACGGCTAGGTCTGTATTGTGCTCCTAAATCACTCGTAAGGGCCCACCCTTCTGAGACCGGTGCAGCCTGGAGCTCTTCATCTGGGCTATCACTGCAGGCCTTCAGAGAGTTCCTGAGCACCACAGGGCCTTCACATTCTCACTGTCCTTTGGCACAAGTGGGGAAGAGTCCCTTGAAAGGCTCTTTACAATCCCGGGTACTAAATTTTGCTGGTTCCCAAGATCTTCTGCCAAGGGAAAAACCCAAATTTTAGCCTGGGGAGAGCTTAAACACAAATGACTTCCTCATACTGGCTGTATAAGAAATCCCTACAGTATTTTTTTCCCACTCTTTCTTAGCTCAAGGGTCTGCCCTCAGGGTACAAAGCCTTGGTCATGCTAGCTTTATGAAGAGAAAAAAAATGAGGATCTCAAAGTGCGTAGATCTGTACTGTTTTGTAACAAACTCATTCAGGGCACTGGTAAAATTTGTTTTCCAGATAAGCCAAACAAAACTAAATGAAAAATACTTCATCAGTTTTTGTGTTTAATTTAATTTTAAAAACCCCTTGATGTGCAGAATCATGCATGACCATTTTAATAACACTGGACCCACTGTTAGTTGAAGGACTCCGTTTCTTGGATTATTCTAGTATTTTCCATAAGAATCACTAACCGTGATGAGTAACTGCCTGGATAATCAGTGCATCAGGCAATGCATGTTGTTCCTCAACCCATTAAATTCTTAACAGGAAAGTTCCCTTCTCTGGGTTGCTGCTCTGCCCTGGGTTTTTGTCTCTTCAGGACAGGCAAATCTGTATAATCTAGAGTCAAACACTGAGCAATCAGTACCACCAGGGCAGTGTTTTTAATGAGAAAAGCAGTTAAATAAATGGAATGTCACTAAGACATACGACTGTTTTGGAGATGATGCCAAAAGTATAACAGAAAGTTAGCTTAAAATATTGCTAACTATACATTTATTTTTAATGCATATGAAATGATAGAAACAAAGCACTTTAACTAGCTGTAGAAATAGAAACTCTTTGCACACACTGTTTCAAATCCCAGTAGTATTTCAGGCTCTTGGAGTTGTCTCTTGAACTGTAAAAGTGGGATCTGGACAGTCTCTCGATGTCTCTGAGTCTTAAATCTCAAGTGACATGTATATATGCTTAAGGAATGGGTCAGCTTGCAGACAGAAAAGTCCCAATCTTACAGGGAAAAAAGAAACAGTTTGGTGGTTAGAACAGAGCCGTGAAAGCCTTTGCCCTCAATTGGCTGGGTTTGTGCCAAGATTCAGTGTTCACTTACACATGATATGAAAAAAAAGTGATGTGGTTGAATATTCTTGTCACATGCTTTGGCTTTTTTTTTTTTTTGACAGTGCTTTGTTCTGTGACTGTTTAGTTCAATGCATTCATCATGCACTTCCAAACCTGCTGCACCATTTCTTCTGCAGCAGTTAGAAATTTAAAGATACTTTAACCTAATAAGAGACTATATGTTTCTTGTTTTGTGTCTATAGTGAACTTTTCCCCTTAGAAAGAATAATTTTTAATGCAGTTGAACATATGTTAAGGCACAGTTGGCTTTAGCTTGGTAGGAACTACACACAGAATAACCCTCTTCTGGGTCTTGCACTCATCCTCCTCATCTATCACCTTTTTCTTCTTTGTTGTGAATCTCCCATATAATTAGTGGCTCAGCGAAGAGCCATAAAGTTATTAATAAACCAGAAGAGTTTTAAAAATTTTAGCTGTTATTGCATTCTTTCCCAGGCAAAATGAAGACCAACCCTTTCTTTGGAAATCAGCCTTTAAGTGATAGCAATTCACAGTTCTAAGACCACAGTTCTGCAGAGGTTAAGCAGTGCCAGACAGTGGGGTCTGGAAAGTCGTTGGAGAAACAGGAAAGTAAAAAGAGGGTTGGAATATTAGAGTCCTTAGACCTGCTGTTTGGATTTGTATTTGTTTCTCTGTTCTCAAGATGGGAAGTAATTGGGCTCATTGGTTTTCACAATATGAGCACCACTTAAACAATATTTAGTTTACTTTTGGAAATTTTGAAAAACATTTTGCAAGCAGGGTAACACAGACAACAGGACAGAATCTGGTCTGAGTCATCACTTTCGTTCTCAGTCAAAGTTCTTTATTTTTCCGCTTCACAGCATCCTCAATGTGCCCCCCATGGGAACCACACTGATGATATAATTATTGCTGTTTTCACCCAAGAAATTTATCGCCCTTCTTTGAGGGGGAACTGAAACTCTTGGTAAGCAGAAACTTTCCTGATATCCAAGGACAACAATCAAATTGCTCAAACCGTTTGGTTCTGCGCAGCTGCAAGGAAGACCGTCTTCAGGGAAAGACAATTAAAATTATTGTATGCCAGGTAATTTCTTTTTGCACCGTAATTAAATGCAACATCATAATCTGGAAGCAGGTGTATAAATTAGGTAGTACTGAATGAAAAAGATTAAATTATTTTCAGCCTAGATAACTAATGTTCCCCAGGTATCAGATTCCCATGAGATGCTAAATGAAGTAAGGTGTTAATTCATACTCATATCCTCTCTGTTTTTCCAGTAAGTTTAAAATAGCTCTTAAAACAGAGACATTACAGAGCCAGATGGATACAACTTCAACATTTTGCAAACACCTACGGTCCTTTAGCCTTGTCCATAACAACAATTGTTAAAGGAGGGTTGTTGAGATTTCTTGAAGCCAACATATCTTTTGCATTCTTAGGATGTCTAGTGATAAACGATTTTGCATATCATGACAACTGCATCTAAAACAACAGTATTAATATTAGCAGTGTCATCCACTACAATATAATCGAATATATATTTTTTCTTTTTTTTTAAATATCAAAGATTAATCCATCATCTTATAGACCTTTGGGGATTAAAAAAAGCATTAAGATAATCTTCAGTGGCTTTTTACCATGAGCCTATTGAGGGTATAAATGGTTCCTTGCTTTTGGGGATAAAAAAGAAGAAAAACTCAGTTGTAGTTTTACTAGAAAAAGTCCATCCAAATTCCTTGACTCTGGAAAAATTCTTGTAGAAGATGATTTTATGGAGGTTATTTCTGTTATCAGGAAACCCCAGGAAAAAATGTAAATGCGTTTTCTACGTTCTGATTTTGAGTCTTGTGAATCAGTGCGACTGACATACATTGACAGAGGAAAGAATTATATGCAGCTAAGGGTCCTGCAGAAGGGATCTCACAAATTCCTATCCATAGATATACACTGCTACAGCAAAATGCTTTCCCTATCCTATTACAATTAGCAGCATGATTTATTTTTAGTTGAATAGGAATTCAATAAAGAATAAGAAAATAATGAGAGGTGAAATCCTCAGAAGGAACTTACAAATATCCCAATTCACTAGACCCTAATTAGGTACCAAGGCTGTGTGGGGAGAGTTGGGCACAAAAAGAATAGGCTGTGCAAAAGTTGACATAGTGCCTAGAGAGACACCAAAGCCAGGCAACAGGAAATGCTGAGCACAAAATTCCAGGTTTCCTCAGAGTTATGTTGCATTTATACCCCTCACCTAAGTTTGGGTGGCACATGAAAAAACAAGCCAAAATATGTGTGAGTAGGACTTTAAAGTAAGGCTTACTTGGAAGAAAAATGCTAGAGGTTTTTGCCTGCTAAAATACCGAACTATTAATCAGAGCAGCCTGAAATATTAATTTTTCCCCTTCCAGGCAAGTCCTCTAACCTCAAGGCCAACAGCTTAGCAAGTATTTAATGATTTCATTCAAAATGGAACAGTTTCCCCAGAAACATTCAGAGGCTTCTCTGATCCCACATTTCCCCAAGGAACACTCTAGAAATTTTTGGAGAGAGATTTTTAAGCCAGAATTCTGTTGGACAAAGGAAGGAAAAAAACACCAGGTTTTTCAAGTCCCAAAGGGATGATCCAACTGCTGAGGTGCTGGGCAAAAGCACGAAAGCAAGAACAAAAGCCAGTGTGCTAAAAGCACTCCAGAACTCCATGAATCTTCAGATCTAAATTTTTCATGAATCATAAAACTGACTGAAATATGGGGACCACAGCCCCTAAGACTCCACTGAGACTTGTTGTGGAACAAAATTTTGAATAGAGATTGTTTCAGCTCTGCTTCCTTTTTGAGGGGATAGGAGGGCTTGGGTTTTTTTTTTGTTTGGTTGTTACTGTTAAACCATTTTTGTATGTATCTGTTGTTAGACTAGCTCTCAGCCATCACTTTGCTTTCTTCTCAGAACTTAATTTGTTATTGCATATGATTAGCATTAGATTCATGAGTGAGGTTGTAATTTCCAAAATTTCTTTTATCTTCCTCTCATTATGTTGTCTAGTTTTTGATTTGCTATTTTAAAAATTCTTATGTTTTTGGAGGCATTCTACAAAATTTGAAAAATAGTAAAGGAATTAAGGATGAAATTTGTGAAGGAATTCTTGCAACACTCTTACAGAAAAAGCAGAAGCCTTGCTATGGAAATTACAAGTAGAATTGTTTATATCCAGAACATTCCTATCAAGTTTTTACCTCAACGGTGTTTTAAAAATTTCTCCTGAAACACAGTCCACAGCCTGTCCAGAAGTTTGTCCAAGTGATAGAAAGACTAAAAAATATGAATCCTTACAGAGTCTGATTTCCAGGAGATACATATTTAGGCTTCCATACAAATCACAGGCTTTCTTTTAGGTCCTCCTCAGCTAGCAAGTGGTTTTACAGAATCACTGGTTTTCAGATCACATCTGTAAATGAGGTTCCTGCACAAACCTGCTGTTGAATTATATTGCAGGCTGCAGATGAAAAAAAAGCACTTCTACAACCAACAAGTGGCAAGCAGGTGAACCAAGGGTTTGGAGTTGGCCATCAGTGCATTCATTCCTCTGATTTCTCTCTCCAGTTTCTGGCTTTTGTCAGGGCCTGATGGCAGGGCTGGGGCAGGTTCCTTCTTTCTGGCCCTTCTCGACTGTTCTTTTGTGGTTTTATGGGAGTGTCACAAAAAAAGTATATTTTGAGGAAGAAGCCATGAAAGAATTCTCAGCAAATTGAGAATGGATGAAAATAATGGGATCTGAGTGGCCATATGATACAGGGCATTTTTCTTTTTTAAACTTTGCACTGAAGAAGTATAATGAAAACAAATGGACTTTGAATGTAATCTCCACGTGGCCTGTAACATCACAAAAATTGTGTCACAGTGCTCACCACTGTTTAACCTTACCTCCAGCTATCCTCTGTCAGTAGAGCAGGCAGCCAATGCACCAGGAGAGGGGAAGGCTGGAAGGAGAAGTACACCACGAGTTCCCCTTATTCCGGTGGGGACCCGTGTCACTGCCTCACCACCCTGGACAGAGAGAAAAAGGAAATACTCAGAGAATCAGCTCCCTGCTTGTTTTAGGTGAAAAAAGAAAATTTCTGGGAGCAAAATGCTTTCCTGAGACTGGTAAGGAGCAGCAGCTCCAGGTTTATGAAGAGAGAAAAGGGACTGAGAATTGGAAGCTTTGTAAATGTAAAGAATGTAAGATTAGTAGTTTACACAAAGTAACTGGGCACAAAGAAAGTGTGTGGAAAGGATGGAAAGGGCTTAGGAGGTCTCACAAACCACAGGGCACTGAATAGAGATAAATCAGTGTTGTAGGCTACATCATGTTGTACCAAGCCCTATGTAAAATAAAAGACATGCATCTAGTGCAGAAGTTGAAAGGATGGATAGAAAAACATCTCTAGAGTGGCTGATTTGTAAAATGGACAAGGTACAGATCACTGGGTATCAGTTTGGGTGGTCTGGTGGTACCTTTATTTTACACACAGGATGATCAGCAAGGATGCTGCTGTGTGACAGCACAGAGGTTTAGTATTTTTGCATGAACCATTTTCATCCTGGCTAATTTCTTATTCAGATCTCAAAAATATCAGGGAAGTTACCTCATGTATTCTTGTTTCACTCCATAGAGTACTACAGCCAACAAAATAAGCCACTGTAAGTTGTGGGTACCAAGGCAAAGTTTTAGTAGCTCCATTTTTATTTTTCCCAAATTGTTATGTGACATCTTCCAGTATATGTAAAGGGCTACAGGCTGTTGTCCAGCTGGAATCTTGCTCTTCTCAGCAAAAAAAAAAACCTGTTACTCTGTGGTAGCACAACTGTGAATTTCATGGGCTGGTGACTGGGGCATCTTGCCAGGTGCAAACAGCCTGCAAGGAAGAAACATTATATGTAGAAAGGATAATGTAAATTCTTTATTGTTGCTTACGGGTTCATTTTTTGAGGGAAAAGAAGTTCCTAATGTTGACTTTGTTTACTGTCCTGCACCAATTGCCTCTTTCATGGTGCTGGTAGGTAGGTAGAACACATAAAATGTAATGCTTTTGTGTAAAGTTTATTTCAATGACAGTTATTGAAGTTGGAGAAGGTGAGTCAACAGAAGTTTATTTGTAACAGTGAAAAACTTCGCTTTCTCAAGGTTTGAGCTACCTGAAAAAGCTCCAAGAATGTTAAATTATTAACACTGTTAAATAGCATCAAGTTCCTGATATTCAAAAGAAGACTTTCCAGATACAGAGGAATGTTGGACAAAGGAAAACAGCAAATTTCCTGACTGCTCTGTAAAATTGAAGCATGAAAGCCATTTTGGGTTGCCTAAACAATTGTAGGAATCAAATAGTCTGGAAAATTTCATTTCGTGTCTGACAAAATTAGACAAAAAGTTCCTGTGGTCCAAAGTGCTAAATCTTCAAGTACTGTGCTTTTGTATGTGGGAATTATAAATGAAGATTTCTAAATGAGAAACTGTTTTCCTCCATCCTACCTATCCCCCAAAAAAACCAAACAACCAAAGTCTTTTTATCTGGTTAATATTTTGGGGGTTTGCATTAATGATAAGATAAAACATAAATGGATTTGTGAAATGTTTCAGTTCACTATGTTTTACATTTATTCCCAGGAAACAAAAAAAAGCTAAAAATGTTTTTCTGGATCTACTGAAGTGTACAGCCTGTCAGATCCAGCAGAACACTAGATCATATATTTAATTTGAAACACGTGAGAAGGCCTATTTTTTAGTTAGTCCTTGCAATTAAACAGAAGTAATTCTTAAACCTAACCCTTCATACAGAACTAAAGTAAAGCATCTGCATTTCAGATATATTTATACATTTTTCCACCATTAAAAAAATCTAACTTCTTTGTGATACTTGTAAGGAATTCTTCTCTTCAGTAAAAAAATCTATGATTTAAAAATGAAATTTAAAAATTTTAAAAAAGCTAAATGAAAGCTTTTTCTAAAGAAATATCTCAAGCTTGAAATTCAAGAATCTGGCATTGTCTATAACTTTAAGATAATTTTTCTTGGGTGAACTCAAATCAACAGTTCTCAGTGGGTTCTCAGAGGATGACCTGTTTTATTTGAAGGCTTTTTAATTGTAGAATTTCTAGTTCTTAGTAAACTGTGTAAATAACTTTCTTGAAATGCGTGTTTTCAAAACAGTATGGTTAAATACAGCAAGTTCCCTTCTCAGTCCTCCATGTCATTCCTGATAGCTACAAGCAGTCGTTTCTTTGGTGTACAAAACACAAAGTCTGTTGCAATCTTTCTTGAGCAACACGAGCCGTACTAAAATGGGCACTGAATATACTGACAACACTAAAATTAAAAAAAGAAATCGAAAAAATAAAAAACCCTGATCATTCAACAGGAGTTTAAATCTTAATCTAGCTGTCCAGTGGGTAGAAAAATAATTGTTTTTGCAGTAAAATTAGTAGCTTTGAATATTTTATGGCTCAAAATGGAACAAGAGAAAATATATGTTTAAAGGCACTCTCTTCTGTATTGTTCAGCTTCATCTGTTTCTGACCCCCATGACATAACATTATATTCCAGGAAAATGGTTGTTTTCACTCTTTCCACTTGCTCCAATATTCCCATATTTCTGATATTTTGTTTCCACTGATGCAAGAAAGAAAAAAAAAAAAATGAGGGGGGAAAAAACAATACTCACATCTAAAATTATACCAGCAAGGAACTGACAATTAAACAAGAAATGTCTTGGTTGTCCGGCATTGAGCTCTTACCTTCAGGCTGCAGGGCTGCTTGTGACGGGGAAAAGGAAAGCCTTCTGCACCCCTCTTGGAATACTGAGAGGCAAAAAGTTGGTTTGACACATGCACTGCAAATTCCTCCTATCTGCTGAGTGCTACCCGTGCTGTCTGTCAGGCTGTGTCTCCTGCGGGTCTTATCCCAGCCTTTTCTTTAGGACTGCTAAAAGCACTACAAGGAAGGGGTTCCTTTGGATCTGTCTTTGGTTCTTTGGTTTAGATCACGGCACACTGATCGTAAATTGCTTTTGGGAAGGAGTTGGTAGCTGCTGCTGTTTGGAGACTAGTTGTCAATTCAGTTATAATGAGATCACCATAATCCTGATAGTCGGAAGACAAGCAAAGGCTCAATGTCAGCCTCAAAGAACAAAAAGTAGAACAGTAAAAGTATGAGTTAGTTCCTGTACCTCCACCTTCACTACAGAAAAAAACAACACCAAAGGAAGAAAATGCCTAAAAAAGGTGGGAACATGAAACATGAAGGGGAGGAAAGTATTTTATTTGACTTCTGAATTCTGCAGTTTAGAGGAGCATTCCACATTTTCAAAATTTTTCTACAATCACAGAATCTAGAAATTTGCTTTGCCATTTTAAGGAAAATTTAGATCTTGATCATTACAGCCTAAAAACACTGTCATGAGACTCAGGTGAAGTAGAACCAGAATCACATGCATGATAAATAACCCTTCCTCAGACAAATGGAAACTCCCAAGATCCCCACTAGAGGAGAGACACAGAAGTCTGTGTGTGTTGTGGTCTGACGGGGGAATTTGGACACAAATATCATGTCCTGTACTTACACAGAGGTTAATCAGAAGCCTGTTGTTTGGGAATTTGTATCTTTAAAAACTAAATCAGGTTAACAAAAAGGGAATGAAATTATGAGAGAAGTACAGAATGAGAAAACTATACATCTGCTCTCAGGGAACGTCACATTCCCGAGCAGACTAAAACATGCTAAACTAGGATGTTTGCTTGTAGTTCAGCTTAGTGTTGTACTTGAGGAGCAGGAAGATCAAAGTACTCTCGCTGAAGATATTTGGCTTTCTAAAGCCTGTGCTGACATGTGGCACACCTGGAACAAGATTGTAGTTACATGTTCAAGTAGCCTCTTTGGAACTAGGGGTATTTTGGTATGTAATCCAGTGCTCAGGGAATTTTCCTCCATGGACAAGGGGGTTGGGGTGTGAGCCCTTGTGTACCCACAAGTTGCAGCACAAACATTTATCCTTCCCAAATTGGACCATTCGCTCTTGAAATAAGGCAACACCATACCTCCATGGCTGTACAAATGTAATTCTTTCATTGGAAAAAGAAAATTAAATCAATCCCCTTTGTTAGAGCTACACAGACGAAGCCACTTTTTAAAGATCAGCCTTAGTAAAAAAGAAGCAGGGCTGACAACATTTCAACATATTACAAACCAGAAATCTTCTATTTGGAATTCTTTTCTTGGATTGATTTTTGTTTTGGAACTTCTCTAAACACTATTTAACGTCAAAAATATCCTGACCAAGCTGTACCATATGACATGTTGCAAACACAGAATCTACAAGAGCTGCTTTCATTCTCTCCTAAAAGTCAGGCGCTTTTATTTAGCAGGGCAGACTTACAGATGTTTCAGTAGATCTAATGTTAGGAAAAAAAAGATTAGACAATGTGAGCCATGGTAAATACTAAATAGGCTTTCTGTTTGCACCACTAATGCATAAAGCCTTGAGTTCTCTCACAACATTGAGGTACTGCTGTGCTAACAGAAAATAAACTCTGGTTTTTAAACTGCACAGAATTGTGAGTGGGTGTCCTCTGCGGATGTTAAAAAAAAAAAAAGTATGGAACAGTAACTAATCATAGAACAGAATTAAAACAAGGATCTATTTTCCGTAAAGACCCCGAACAATTTTTACAATATCATGACTTTGTGTGGTGTCAAACAAGGCAGCTCTGTTGTGGTTAGCAAACATTAACATGTCCTCTTCATAATCCCATCCATGCCTACAGTAAGAGGGGCCCCATGTCAGAATCTTCCAGATAATGCCTCTGGATGACTGGAGATGTGGGTTTGCTCACTTTTGAGTTGCTGGCATCCTCTTAACCTGACCATAGTGCAGCAGTGCCAAAACCCAGACTTTGTCCAAACTGTTTTCCAAGGTACAATCTCAACCCCAGAGGCTGAGGTGTGAGTGGAGAACTAAATAACCCCCCTTTCTTCTTGGGGGGCTTTTCTCACATGAGAACTGTGTATCTTGAGTCTTTTTTTGTGTGTGGCATATGTGGGAGCAGCCTCCACAGGTTACAGCACAGGGATAAGTAGCTGCAGAGCATCCTCTGCATTTACTTTAACCAGAGCTATTTATGGAGCCAATATAGTTTGTGAAAACAATAAGCCCCATGGAAAACCTTACTTTTCTGCCCCTTGTGAAATATTTCCATAGTTAGTGTCTATCAATCTACATCAGTTCTATCCAGAGGTTAAAATGGGTGTCTGGGTAGGCGGTCTTGGTTTTGTGGTATTACGACGTTTTCACCATGAATCCACAGTGACTACGCTTATATTTTTAGAGAGGTGTAAAAATTGTGTCAGATTACTGTTTTTTTCAGCTCTTCATTCTTGTCACCTAAGAAGCTCCCAAGGTAAAACCATTTCCATTTTGACCATAATCCTTCTTGCAGATCATTAGGGCTACCATTGCCATACGGCCATGTTTGCTCATTTTACACCCTTCCCTTTTTTGGGGGAATGGAGGATTAGCATACATTAGAAATTCCAATGGTCAGTTCCTTAGGAATCCCAATAGTCTCAGCTCTGTAATTAAAAGTAGAATAAATTATCAGGAGTATTTTTGGGTGCTGCTGAATTCTCAAAAATCAGTCACATATCGGGATTTTTCACTGAACACTCTTAGATATACAACTCTTTTCAAATTTTGAACAACTATCTCTGCTCATGAAGAAACAAATCCTACCAACTTTATCACATCATATAAACTACAATATTAACTTCCATGTTTTTGAAGCCCTGGGATACTTTACCCAGCAGGAATTTGCCTATTTCTCGTGGAGCTGATATAGCATCAAATTGAACATCAAAAGTTTTTCTCAAAATGTTTTATTTTTTCATAGCAGTTGTATAAAAAAGCAGTAAGAAATTTTCACTATTTCTGGTTTCACTTTCCCATATAAATTATTTCCCACTCAGTAATAGATTATCCAGTTACCAAAACTTTAAGCATAAACCAAACCTTTCTGAAACTGGGGCATCTCAGGACTAAAGCTTCACTTAAATGATAAAGAATTCTTCTTTTTAATATAGTAAAACATTATTTGTTAAAGGGAAAACTCCATTTACTAGAGCTCAGATAAAATTTTTAAAACCCCATGGTTTTTTATCCACAGCTAGTTAGATGAATACAATGAGATAAACTGCATACTTACACCATATCTGGATTGTATGGAGGGGTTTTTCTAAACAGCTCTATTAAAAAACTTAACAAGTTAGAAAATAACATAATCTGGAATAACTGATATCATCAATTTTTCTTTAATAGAAAAGATTGTTTCCTGGGAGGTCTTTTTTGTTTGTTACGGTGGAAAGTTCATTTTAAAAAGTCACTTGATGGTATCTCCTGGGCATGAGAACACCTGATAAAATTAATTAAACTGTCCTATTTATACTAACACTTAATAAGGTCCCAGTCAAAGTAATATAAAATATTTGGGGAGGTGATATAAAATACATTTTGTGCAGTTTCTTTTTAAAGATTCCTGTATGCCCTGCACAAAACACAGCCTTATCTGTTAAACTCTATAGGATTGTTCAAAACTTCTGTATTTTCCATTGAGTGCTATTGGGACTTTATCTGCAAGGTTATTGATTTGCATCATAAACATCCAGTTCTATATAATTCCCTTTGTAAAGAATTTTTTTCCACTTCCAAAGGCTAAGGGCTTATGATCTTATTAAACAGGCTATAGTGCTGAGTACTTGCAGATTCTTCTGAATTAATTGGAGAAGTTGGTAGAATTGGCTCCAGCAAGAGTTCCATGTACAATGCCTTGTGAGACACAGATGCAAAATCCACCTTTCAAACATATCTGATTAAGTTCATGGTAGTTAAGATGCTATTTCTGCATTTGCCTTTATAACTAGCCATATTTCTGGTGTTACATAAAAATATCATTGGCTCTCACTGGGAATTAAATTATGATTCAAATAATATAAAAATGAATAAAGCCATACTTTCAACCATCACTTAATTGCTAGCAAAATGTTTCTTAAGAATGGAGAGAAAATAATTTTAAAACTTTTTATCATATCTTAAACACTTTGTCTTGGTAGTGCTACTTTGTCTTTCTGCAACTGGTTAACAAGTTTATCTCAAATTGAAAATGCCAGATAATCTGGGTAGTGAAAAAAATCTAATTTTTATTTTTGCTATTGAGTCTCTACAGGAGTTAAAACTCCTCTGTTGAATGTACATACATTTATCCTCTGTAGCTGAGTGTTATAGGCAGATACAAAAACATAAGGCATCCACCATTGTTCTGGACATCGTGTTGCACGTCTGAGCTGCAAAGGGACCACGACACAGAAGTACTTGAACTAGCTAGTTCCACATGCAGAAGCAGTTTGGCAGTGACAGCAGAGAGCTGTACTAGAGCTAATTATACCATTTTAAAGGCTTCAAGCACTCCCTCCCACTTCAAGGCAGATGCACTGGAGGAACTCAAGCAGACGGAATCAGCCTTTAGTACATATAAATCCTCTGCTCTGTGAAGGGAGTCCACCTTCACAGAACCTCCTTTTATATCTAGGGATGATCTTGGTTTGCTAACTGGTGCTTTCCAAAGACTCTTGGGTGTATTATAAATAATGGAAATTTTGTGTGTGGAAATTTAGAGCAAATGGGACCAATGAAGTGTCCTGTCCCTTCCTCACTCAAACAGCACCCTGTCATCACTACTCCACACATATACATTTAATTTAAATTCCACTGGCTGCAGTATAATAATGATAGAATGTCATTCCATGGAATTTTCATAAATATAAAAACAAAAATATCCAGTAAAAAAAGTCAAAAGCAGATTTCTTGTACAATTTTTGCCCTTTTTAGTATAAAGTTTCACTCTATTTTTTCAGGCACAAATGAAGCCCATATTTCTTTAGAATCAGGAGTCCCAGGGCATGGGTGTGAATAATCTTTTATCATTTCAGGCTAAGATGGTTTATCAGCTACTGGATCTGCCACTTCTTCAGTCACCTTTTCAAGGACCAGTTACTGATCCCCCAACACATCAGTGAAATTTATGAGAGGAGGAGCCAAGAGAAGAATAATGCCACATCTTGAGGGAAAGAAGAAGACATTTGTCTGAAAGGCTGGCTTTATTTTGGAAATGGCAGCTGTTTGGAACTGTTGACAGATTGGCAGTGTTAGAAATTGTCCCAGGCCAGATGGATTACTGATCTGGGTTCAGGTGAATAGGTCAAAGGCACTCTATAAATGATGGCATGTATTCCCACATAGCTATCACCACTACTGAGCAGGATAGGTAACAGTTATTTTTATAACATGTAATTGAGTTATTTTGGATAAGTTCCACATAGGTCAGGGGTATGCACTTTTTTATCATCTTCCTCCCCTTTTGCTGCAGCAATTGCAGTAACTTGAGACATTCCTAATAATGTTCCTAATTTAATTAGGATGGGCTGAAGGCAAGATATCTGGGGAGGAGTAGTAGAGAAATAGCTCTTTTAGTCAGGAAATCACATTCAGTCTTTTTTTTTCTGTTATTTCCTGTGACCTGAATACATTGATCCACTTCATGGTCATGTTATAAGAAACTTTTTCAAGGAACAGAAATGAATCAACCAAGCAAGAACTTTAAAGGATTGCAAACAAGGGGTTTCATCTACTCACGAGCACTTGATAGTTTCACTTCTTGCACTCTATTCTGATGCATTTTATTTATGTTATCATGCATGTTTCCAGAGAACAAGTAAATTTTAATTTAATTTTAAATGGAAATAAAGAAAAATGGAAAAACCTTTCTCCCTTTAATTTAGTCAATGGAATATATTATAGAAATAAAAATAGTTGAAGATGTCAGTTTTTGACAGTCTGCTTGGATTGGACTAAAACACCTCAACTGTGTGAAAACTGCAAAGCCATGTTTTGTCCTACAGTGTCCCTCAACTCTCTGATGGCCTGAAGTGCATCTCAGAAGTACAAGTTAGAGTCTCATCTCACTCATTAGCCACTTGTGCCAAAATCCTTGGAAATGCTTGACCAAAAGCTCTGACAAGTGTTATCTGTCCCCACACAGTTGGCAGAGCTTCTTTTGTGAATAGTTGCCTGTATAAATTTGTAATTTCTGAAGTCGTTAATGCCAGATTTCTAGCAATAAAACTTAGATTTAAGGTCTATGGGAAAAATGAAGACAAAAACTTGAAAGATTCTGACAGGAGTACAGTACTGTATTTTACGTTATGTTTCAGATCCCTCTCTGATACCGAACACAGCAGCTGGTTAGTTTATGCACAAGTGATTAGTGAAGATTCCCCTCTCTGGTCCTGAACTATCTGTTGGTAAATGCAGTAGTTTTTCCAGTAAGTTCTACCTAAGCCTAGTGGGCTTAGAGAGAAAACTGACACCAGTCAAAAGTGCGGAGCAAAATAGAGAATGTCAAAAGGTTGCAATACATTTGTTTGCATTCAGTCACTTCAAAGTCGTGCATCTATCATGTAGCAATCTTCTAGGAAGAGCTCATACATGTATTGCTGAATTGAGAAGAACTGTATTTTCACATAGCTGTGATGAACAGCTTAGAAAAGTTAATTTTATGCCTTAAATGCTTTTGAATCTTTCTTTATGTCTGATTTTTTTTTAATACAGTTTGAAACTAGTACAGAAAATTTTCTGTCATTCCAGAATTCAGGTTCAAAACATATGTCAGCAGGAAGGCTGTCGTTTTCAAGTTTTCAGGAATATGTCGTCCTCTGCTCTTACCACACAGGTGACAAAATTGCTTATAACCTCATCCATTATTGTTCTGAATCACAGTATGTCAAATGAGCTGTGATGTAACAACTGTTATAGCAACTATTCATTTTGGTTCAAAAACTGAAATAAACTGTTGACACATCATATTTCACATGCTAGAGAAGATGGTTTTGGCATAATATTGTAATATTAATATGTATTACAGAAACTGTAGTAATATTGATATATTCTATGGAAACTGAGAATACTCAAATATACATATGGCATAGAATACTTAAGGCTGAGAATAATTTTGAGAATATGGTTTTTAAAGTATTTTAGTTAGCCTGTGCTTAACTAAGTATTATACATAATTAAGCCCAATTAATCTAATTAAACTTCCAACTGACAAGGGTTTCCAGTCGGCTGAAGTTTTGCAGAGCTCTTTTGTACATGACAGCAAACATTAACCTTTCCTTTGAGCAGCTGACCCTTAAAAAGATGTCCCACTAAGAGATCATATCATATACAATATTGTCTAAGCACAATCCTGACTGCTGGAAGGTCAATAATTTCCATCATCTTTCAATGTTAGGAATACATTGGGGAGATTTTTCCTCTGTGTTTCTCAAGAAAAGCCATGTTTGGTGAGCTTCCTCTTCTTTGTTTCCATTTTCTGAATCTTGAATTATTAACTGCTTATACAGTAATGCTGAAGGAGGTCCAAGAAGATATTCCGTACTTCAGACAGGATTTAAACTCTTCCATACACAATGGTATTCTCAAACAGAACAAAATTCTATGCTATTCAGTGGGAATATTGTTCAGCTATGAAGAACAGAATTTGTCAATTTGTATATAGACACCTATATAATATATACACACATCTATATGAATGTGTATGTATATAATCTATATTATAAATATATGTATATAATCTGTGTGAAAGTCCATTCCAAAGATCTAAAGATGTTTAGAAATTTAAACCACCAATTATTTTGTTTACCATCAGCCACTCAAAATTCTCCAATGAGCAGAAATTTTCACTAACTTTTATGTTTAAACTCTCAAATTTCTTTTTAGGTTAAATAGCACTTGTGTTTCTCATTCAAAAAGGCACATCAATGGGACCAGGAGCACTATGAAGCACTGTTCTCAAGGCACAACAATTAATAGCTTGCCTAATTGCATGAAAGGGCAGACTTTGTCTAAGCAGAGGTTTCAGGACTTCAAGTATCTCAAACACAAAAACATATCCTGGTGCGGAAATAGAATACGCGCGTCATGCTGGTCACTGAGCTGGGTGCCAGAAGTATGAGAGTGTCTTGCTGATTCTGTTTCTGTTGGTTTGGGTTTTTTTAATCTGAGGAAGGTCATCTTGCTCTTCTGTACCTTGATTTCATAATTAATTTTTAATCTTTCTTTTTTATTTAGGATGTCTTTGTTTCAGCATAAAGATTATCTTTAATTTCTTGTTTGAACAGTATGCAGCACTTATATCCCAGTGAATACCTGTGAGCACTCTGATAACTGTAAAATTCTTACACAATTGTTTCTTCTGCCTCTCATTTTAGCCTTTGGCATTCCATCGTATTTGGTGTTGTCAGAATAAAACATGAGTGTTCTTGCACTTCCTTAATAAAAAGCCCAAGAGAACTGCCTTACAAATATGCAATAGCTACAAGGTGATGATCTGCTTGGCAATGAGGTTCATGGGAACATGTTCAAAAGCCCTTAACAAGGATCAAGTGCTAATTAAAAGAAAAAGAGGAAAGCAATGAATGCTGCAATGATTTTACCCATAAACTTGAGAAAAGACAGACGAGGATTCATTGAATCTATATTTCTCAGGGTTACTACAAGCAGAAAACAACAACACATATTTATCCACCTTCTCAGGTGGGTGTTTAATAATAATAGACATTATGTGTCTCAAGTCTGCTCCCAAGGCTCTTTTAACAATTTTATAATATGCATACATGTTAGGGAGGAGTGTCTGCAATCCCTGGGGTTTTTTTTCCCTTTCTAACAAAATGTCTGAACCTGAAGCTAGAGTCAGGTTTCTTCTTGGCTGTACTCCTTCTGGCCCACGAGGGTAGCGTTTTTGGATGCACTTCAAGAGAAAGGGTGGAGAACAAGTTAACCAGAATACCTCATGGCCTGAGCACTTCACCAACATGAAAGATATGGGTTCAGGCATTCCTAGCTTGAAGGAAGCACAAAAGTCCTAATTGCTGGATGAATTAGTGGAGTATTATGCAAAAGGATGCATACTGAAGCATCTGAGTGTTATCACATATAACTTCACAGAAGATAAAGCTAGGATTTTTATGGCACTCTGCCTAAACTTGAACTGCGACAGAGTACTATGCAGAATATAGTACAGGACTGAAGCTCCTGCCAAAAGAGCAGCTTTCAGTCATGCAGGGAGATTCCAGGCAAAGCACAAAGGCAATATATATATATATATCAGACTATGTTTATTTAGTTCATGTATAAAAGAATTTTAATCACAGAAGATACTAAAACAATGATGGCTTATGATTGGTTATGGCCGTTTCAGAGGACATAATAACCTGAGACTTTTTGTTGTTATTGTTTCAATATTTTCAAAATAATGGAACAATACTTCAGAAAGTGAAGGGTTTTGGATAAGTGTCAAAAGAACATGACTTTCTGATGATTTATTTTCTTTACAGCTTACCTTCAATTATTTCAGAAATATTTTACTTCTACAAAATCTACCAGGTTTACCACTGTACAACTGGCACAGCTCTACTCCTTCTACAACCAAATAAAACAAAAGAAAGTATTTGTACAAATGCAGTCAATTTTCCTAGAATTACTTCCAATCTTTTGTCATGATCCATACAGGATTAAAGATAGATAACGTGCCAAGGACCCGGTTCTGCTACCTTTACACAGAGCAGTGGTTTGATCTGGGAGGGGCACACCAGAGTGTCATGGCACTATTATATTTAAGCAAAGCACATGTTCAAATGAA
Source organism: Atrichornis clamosus (assembly GCA_013400975.1). NCBI lineage: Eukaryota > Metazoa > Chordata > Aves > Passeriformes > Menuridae > Atrichornis > Atrichornis clamosus. Next base: position 168,658 of record WBMZ01014470.1, read on the forward strand.
TCAGGCCTCTTAGATGTGAAGGTGAGATGTGCCACAGATCCTTTTGCATTTTCAGTATCTAATTTAGCTATGCTCCTGTGGTCTTAACATCCTGAAACCACAACAGAAATAAAAGACTGCTGGCAGGCTCTACTGGAAATATAAGAAGGGTGTCCAAGGGCTCACTATTTATTTACACACCTAAACATAAATAATCCCCTCATGTACCGCTTTTACCCATAGGCTAAAACACATAGTTTTACATGAAGGTCATACTTGTACTCATGTTTTGGAAACATAATCTGTCTTTTAAGGTTTGCAATTCATTTTGTTCCAACTGTGGATGTATAAATCCCTCCACTTTTTGAAGAATTAAAAAAAATTCTTAAGGCTTAAGATTGTTTTAATTTGGATGGAGCAAGTATTAAAAGGAAGTCCACTATAGTGTCAATATATACATACAGACATGCACATACTTCTCATGAATATTAGAGAAGGTCTAACTTAGTATTTGAAAGGCCAAGATAAAAGAAATAAAAAGGCTAACATAAGCCTTTTCTTTTTCTGAGCAAGACTGAGAGGTGCATCACTTTTACATGCACCAAGAGTTTTTAATTAATAGTAATAAATGTGTTGAAATTCAGTACCAGAAATGCATTAAAATTTGAAATTGATTAAGACATCTGTTAATTTCAACTCAAGTCTCTCCCTTTTTGATAATCCTCTTCCAATCCAACACCAGAATGCTGCAGAAAGTCCAAGTTTGTCTAAGTGGTTTCTAAGCAGAAGCTGATGTACTGTGGACAAGATCTGGGTAAACATGCAAGATGCTGGACATTTAATCTATGTAGGGTTGTGATCCTAGCCTGTGGTACTAAATTTTTTGTCTTTTTTCAGGCTTTGAGGGTCATAAAGATGATTTCAAGCAAAAAACTTTGGGACTTTTCTTGGGGTGCAGTGGAGTCTAAGGGGGTGTCAGTGTTTCACTCCCTCTGTGACCTACCACAACTCCCTGGTACTACAGAAGGGGAAGCTGAGACATTTTCACAAAGAACTCCTCGTCCTCTGTGTGAGGATTGCAATAAAGCTTGCCATGCAATATGGTCTAGAGAACACTATGTAAATCCTTATTAATATTTATCTTACTGAATAATTTTAAAAAGGTAAAAAATGCCACTTAATTTGAAGAGCTATTCCCACAAAAATATTATATTTTCTACAGAGATTTTAGCCTAACAAGAAACTACTATCTAGCAAGAAGACTCAACTCAGTGCAAAAATCTTTGGATTACAAAAGTTATTTTATTAAATTGATTTCTGTAAAATCTGCTCTAAAGCTAATAATTTATAAACCTAAGATGATCCTGACATTTGAGGACTCTAGCCCAATGCTTTACTTTCTGTTGTTTCATGATCCAAGTACAGAATTGAACTTTGCCAAATTAATTCTGTGTGAAAGCAGAACTGCGCTCAGAAATTGCTTGTTCCCTATTCTTCCACAGTCTTCCCAAATAAATTTGGTAAATGGTTTACAACCTAGTTTATTCCCATGTTTGAGGCCCTCACTGGATCAAATGTCTAAGTTTTCCAGTGCCCTGTCTGGTTTAGACTGTAGATTCTGTGGGCTGTGGACTGCCTTTTCTGATAAATTTCTACAGAGCATGTAGCACAATGGAATATGATTACTTGTCTGAGGATCTTAATAAAAAAGGATTTAATATAATGCAAATATTAGGAGACATAATACCATGTCATATCATATCAATGACTGGAGATAAACAGTCAGCGTACAGCACTCTGTATGGAGAGCCCGCAGAGAGCCTGCAATGAAGGGAGAATATAGAAATGGAAAGTAGTTTTAGGTTTTCCAGAGCTACAGGTTAATTCCTTTTCCTTAAACAGCCGGTAACCAGGATGAATAGGATGAAGGCTATAAAACATGAATGCCCTTTTTAATTGGAAAACATGCAGTAAATGAGCTGCCCCTTTAGGATCAAAGACACTATTAAAAGTGAAAGATATTATTACTGTTATTGTAAGGTTTTATTAGTAGCATTTATCAATAGCCCTTCTCACCAGGGGAGTTGCTATAAATAACCAGCTAACTTACAAGCAACTATATTATTCGTAACATCACATGGCTGGCCAAGCATTACCTTCTGATACTCTTTTTCTCTTGTATTTTGTGCCCTTGAACCTAGGCTGTAGAAAATATCTCTTTTAACAAGGAGTAGTATGTCCTCTGATATATGGCTGAGGTAACAGCAGAGCTGCCAATATTAGGCAAAATTGACCTCTGTGAAAATTTGAGATTCCACTTACTCATTCCTCTCACTGTTTACTTTCAGGGGCTTAATAAACCTGAAAAATTGCCTCCTGAATGTCTGAGATATCATAATACGCTGCATCTCTTTCTCCTGCCCCATAAGCAGGCTATATTTGGTAGAATTATGCCAGATGCCTCTGGGTTCACATTATTCGGCAATATTGAGCAAGAGACAAATTAAGAGGAAACTGTTAGACAATACACTCCCAGGGATAGCCTTGAGATCAAAATAAAACAATACGTTAAAAATAAATTGCATTTTGAAATCTTTCAAATTTCCTTTATAGGAAAGACAGATTTAGTGTCATCAAGGTGCTAATATGCAAATATCTGAGGAAGAAATTATTTCCTATTGACGTTTCACACTTTCCTTGTGTGGAAAGCTGTAGCTGGCTGCTCCTTCTACCCCGTTCCCTTCTGGTAGTGTGGGGATTGGGTAGTGGGGACAGAACTTCCCTGTGCTCCTGGGACCTTGCCAGTACTGAGGTGTTTCGGGTTGGCAGCTGTTTTGCAAGGAGATTGTCTTGTGTGCTCACTTAGCTGGGGAAGTCCTTCTGTACTTTTCCTTTTAGGAGAAGTTAGGACACAGAATCATGAAATAAGGATACATTTCTTCTGATCTGAACCCACTCCTTTGTCTTCTGAGTCTTGTCTTTCTGTCTCTCTTAATCATAGAACTAGAGGGCAATTAAACTGGAAGGAACCTTCCTCAGGATCTTGAACTCCTACTTCACAGTCCCTATAACCAGGGCTGTCACTGGTTGTTACAAACCCACTAGTTCTGTCTTGTTAGTGAATAGCAGATGCTGCTGTGTGTCATCCCCCTTTGGCATAGTACCTATACCTGACCACTGCCCTTCCAGCAGATATCAGAGAAAGGAAAGGCTCTAAAAGAACTAGGGTCTGGACAAAGAGACTTCCTGAGTTGTTAAAACAAGGCTTCATCTACTTCCTCATCCTAAGGAGGTAGTCTGTAACATATTTCTCTTTGTTCTGTATATTGTGTATCTCTCCATAACAACCTTTCAGCCGTGTGAGCTGTGCCACCACAATAATCCCCATGATGATGCAATCTGGTGACCACAAGCAGAGCTCTAGTTCCTCCTGCCTTGTTCCCTGGCTGTGGGTATTTGCATACATACCCTGGAGGTCAGCCTTCTTTTGCCCATTTTCATCACTCCTAAGGTCTGCCTTGTACACATCGCCCTGATATCACCCTAATGAGTCATCGGTCAAACTGAGTAAGGTGGATAAGGAGAGCTAAGATAGATTAGATGCAGATACAGATATAGATACAGATAGGTAGAGACAGATGTTAGAGCCTAGAATGGTGAATTACACCTTCTGAAGGCAAATGTCAAAAGCTAACACAGCTGAGTACCCTCTGAATGTGCAGATACTCTGAAATGTGCTTAGGACAGGAATTGGAAAACTGCAACGCAAAACACACAAGAGGAGCCTGATACCTTCATATACAATTCCCCAGTTAGCAAGTGGTTTTTGAATAATCCTAATCTCTACACTCCCTAAATAAATTCCTGTTAGACAGTTTGATGTGACACAGAGTAATCTCTTTTAAATCAAGCAGACCTCTTCATGATATTTTAGTTTTCCACTACAGATGCTTTTTCATTACCTCCTCCTTCCTACCATGCAAACTCTACAAAGGCTATTTACATATTTTTCTTTCTTAGTTAAAAAATCCAATGTAATTAGCTATAACAATTTTTCTATGTTTTAAAATACTACTAAGACCAGTATTGCTAAAAATGTATGGATGCTTGTAATTATTGCAGCTTTCTAAAAATAATCTACTAAAATTGTACTCTAAAATGTTGTTATCATGCAATAACTGTACCTGGATGGTGTATATCCTCAGCTTTACATTTAATTGTGCATTTAAAATGTATGCATTTACTTCTTTCTCAGGCACCTGTAGTTGGTTTCGGTTGGCTAATGGTGGATTTGTGTGCAAGACTTGGCATAGTGAGTACAATTTGCTCTGTTAACAGTTTTGCCTTAAAATATTTCAAAGGCTGTGCACATCTTATCAGGTGAGAAGAGAAGACAGCTCGTGGCACTTAGATCAAAAGTGTCATTATTACAAGTTAGTGGTCAGCTAAATTTAGTTATTTTGCACTTGGGACAGAGGTTTTGGATTAAATGACAGAAAATGGGGTATTAATAGATGATCTTTTGAGGTCATAACCTCCTTCAGATTTTATGAAGTGCAAATACTGAGCATTCATTAAAATTAATAGTAGTTTAGCGGCAGCTCTTTTTAGTTTGATAGTATAACCTGTCTTTTCTGCACTAAAATCACAAGGAGACCAAACATGAAAACTTTGCAGGCAGCAATATTGCTTGTAATCCTCTACTTGCAGCACTAGATTTGCTAAGTTTCCTTGCTTTTTATTTTACAATGCTCTTCAAGTCCAAACAAACTGAAAACATTCTGTCCTTTTTCCATCTGTCCTTACTGTTCTTGCAATGAAGTCACTAACCATGAAATTAAGTCTACGAGTAAAGTTCCCAAGCAGAGGGTGTTAGCAATATGAATAATGTATTGCTCATAACTTAAATTGAGTCAAGTGCACTGTCTATAGATATGACTGCAGAAAAAGGAGAATAAGAAATTCTCACAGTGGCCAAGTTCACAATTAATGGAATTAAAACTGTCATCAGACACAGTAGATTCATAATTGTACTTCTGAGTTCCCATTCCAGAATAATGACTGTAAACTGAACATTAAGCATTATTGAAGCATTTATCCTCTTCATGAGAATGAATGGTATTCACTATTATTGCAGACTGGTATGAATGCCAAATGCTTTTAAAGTTTTCTACATAATTTGTAACTAAACTTCCACCAAAGTGATGATTTTCTCTATTCAGGCTCATCTTCCCAGTGACTGAAAAAAGAACAAAATAATTCCTCAGTCTACCCATTAAATGAGTGCCAATGGCAAGGGGTCATAGAATCACAGAATCATGGAATGATTTGGGTTGGAATGGACCTTACAGATCACCTCATTCCAACCTCGTGCCATGGGCAGGGTCACCTCCCACCTAGAGCAGGGTCGTACAGGACCCCATCCAACCTGACCTTGAACACTTCCAGGGATGGGGCAGCCACAGCTTCTCTGGGCAAGGTCACCTCCCACCTAGAACATGGTTGCACGGAACCCCATCCAACCTGATCTTGAACACTTCCAGGGATGGGGCATCCACAACTTCTCTGGGCAACCTATTCAGTGCCTCACCAGCCTTGCAGTAAAGAATTTCTTCCTAGTTTCAATCTACTGTCAGTTTAAAGCCATTACCTCTTGTCCTGTCACTAGATACCCTTGTGAAAAGTCCCCCTCCCTTTATGGAGCTGGTCCCTTTTAGGTGCTGAAAGGTGCTCTAAAATCTCCCCGGAGCCTTCTCTTCTACAGATTGAACAACCCCAGCTCTCAGCCTGTCTGCACAGGAGAGGTGCTCCAGCCTTCTGGTCATCTTCCTGGCCCTCTGCTGGACTCAATCCATCAGGTCAGGAAACCGTTTAGACACAGCTCTGGTGAAGCAAGATTATTAATACATAAAGAAGAAATATAGGCTCATACATATATATAAATATTAAGGTTCTTTACTATCATGCATAACAGAAAGAAGTTTATTTAGGATCAAAATTCTTCCACAAAATTAAAAAGAGAGTGATTATTGAAACTTTTCAGTGTCTATTCCGACTACGGGACTGCAGGGTTTTTGGAACAAAAAGTGTGTCATCTCATATATCATAAAACTGTCAGCACAGTCAGGTACCACTCCTGACCACTGAGCATGATTAAAGTATAAATAGATAAGGATAAAAATGGTAACAACAATTGTTAGCAAACAGTTCTGAAATTCTTTCCACTTCTACTTTACAAACTACGATCTCTGAACGTGCAAGGTAGAAGTGAGAAACAGCAATGAAATATTGGTATCTTGCCATCATTATCTTCTCTATTTATCATAAACAAATTATATAGAAATACTTCTTGATTGTTATATTCTGATCTAGCTATGATTCATTATTTTATTCCAAATAAGGAATATTGCTTTGGATATTCAGTTACTGGAAACAATTAGAAAATGTCCATACCTAATATTCCTGCTGAGTTTCTTTTCTTACAAGTAGAATGGTATCTGTCGTATCTTTGTTATCTTAAATGATCTCTACCCTGCTTGGAAATGCCAGTAAAAGATGGATAGAAGTGGAGCCTGGTTTAATGTCTTATTACATGGAGCTGACACTCGTGCTGTTCCCATGGTGCTTTTTCATCTTCTGGTGTCTTTTCTACTAGAAAGGCCTCTTAGCATTATACCATTAATATGATTTTCATTCTCCATTTGCATCTCCACGTGTACATCTTTGATATTACGCTGTCGTTCACAAGGTCTTTGCTGTAGGCACCATCCTGATAACATTTCCAAGTGGCAATACTAATCCACGAGGCTGCAAAGCACACGCCCTGACTGAAGGCCAAAGGCTTAAGTCGGAAAACAGTATATTGCTGTTTGTCTACCAGTAACCCCAGTAACATTTTTTCCTTGATTACTTTTTAATTTTCATTTCCTTTAACCATAACTTTTACACCAGAAAGTAGAAGATGCTACCACAAAACTGGTGCAAAAGATTAGATTCTCCAATGAAATAAGAAAAAGAGTAGGAAAATGGAAAATATTAAGAAAGATAAAATAACCTTCTTCCTCAAATCATGCCTGTATTTCCAATTACAGTACTTTACCCTGTTCTAACCCTTTTTGCAATACAAAATTAAGTACCTTTCATGCAGCCTCTGGCTGACCTTAAGATGGATGCTTTTTAGCATGGATGTAGTACCTTTTTCACATGCAGCTTGAAAGGCTTTTAACAAACATTGCAATTACAAAGCTATGTAAATGTGAGCTGGGATTACTAGTAATAATACAGTAAGATCTTAATTCATCTTTTTTTTAATAGCCATTTCACGGAAAAAGGAACTTGATAGGCTGTCTTATACAAAAACAAATGGGAAGCACGAAAGAGATTGAGTGCTGTTCCTTATCTGAAGATTGAGTTTCAAGTGCTAAGTAGATTGAAGCTTAGAGAAAAGGCTTGAGAATAAACCAGAATTTAAATTTTCTATCTTCCAATTTGATCAAAAATTTCTGGTCTTTTAGATGATTTGAAATAAGAAAATCAAAACCTAATACCATGGTAGTTTCTTGGATAACAAAATAATCCAAATAGAATAGGGTAAAGAAAAGCAAGGTATCTGGGGAAATGTAGCTTATCTTAGCACATACCTTAGAAGTTTCTGTCTCCTGCTGGAACACATGAAAACAAGGAGTCCTGAGTACTAAGATGGTTCCTTTCTTTAAAAAAAATTAAAAGGCAGTAATAAAGAAGTTAATATGTTCTAGACTGAGACACCAAAAACTTTAATGTTGCGATTTTAGTATTAAACATTCTAATGAGTAGGACATAAAATAAATATATTATAATAACCTATAAAAATATAGATTTTCATATTTTTATAAATTTTGACCTTCTTTTATATTGCCTTGCTTGATATATTGTTTTATATTGACTGATGAGACATCAGTTGATCTGTGATGTGGATAAATTCATACCATTGAAGCACAGGAAAGTACATGTCCTGCAAATTCCCCATCTGTATGTGTGCACGATCATGTAGATGTCAAACCAGTAGCCAGTCTCTGCAGAATATAATATTACAGGGACACCTAACAGATACATAGCGTTCCCAGCCCATGTCATGAACTTTGTGAAAAACAATCTTGAAACACTGCTTCTTCCATTTTTGCCACCTGGGAATTTTGTTATTAGCAGCTTTATGAATCTTTGACTATGAAAAGCTGATCCTTTAGTGATCTAGTTTAAATAATGATTAAAAAGAAAAAAGAAATTGACCAGAGTATATGTGCAACTCTTCATTATCACCCTAGCATTAGACAGGAATTTGTGTGGATGACTTGGAATAGGTGTAGTGAGTTGAAAGAGAGGCATAAAATGAAAGTGTATGTCCAATACACAGAAAAGTGGGCCATTCACTTCTCTGTGTGAGTAAAAATCAAATTGCCAGTAAAAAAAAAAAAAAAAAAATCAAATATCCAGCCTGAAAAAATTCATCCTTCAGCAGAATGACTGCTTAAATGGGGCTTAGCATCCTTAATATTTCTCATTGCCCACCAGTGATTCAGTAAGTGCCTTTCTACTATTAAAAATCAGTCCAAGATTTTAATGAGACGGAAAAGTTGGTTCAGTGAATTCCAACTGTGTTTTTTTCTAGAGTCTGGGCAGCATTGCTGAATATAAGAGAAAGTATAGTTTCTCTGCAGGTGAGCTGTCTTTTTTTTTTCCCTCTCCCAACTAATTGCTCCCTCTCTTCCTTTTCTCTTCCCTGTGACAGAAGACAGCATGTCTATCAATGCCTGCCAAAGTAGTGGAGAAAACTGTTGCTGGAAAAGGCAGATGCAAAGAGAACCACAAATCTACAGCACTCTCGATATGCACACCCAGCAGTGGTGTTATTATCACAACTCCCATCAACCATTCCTTCCTATCACATCCCCCTCCACCTTTCTTTTTTTATTCCCAGTGTTGTTCTCTGGCCAGCAGCTACGTGTAAACAGGATGTGGGAGCTGTACTGAAATGTATTCAAGTCCTGTACACCTCCATCCTCACCTCTGGCTGCAACGTGCATCCTGCCTGCAACATCTGCTTCCGATAAATACAGAGAGAGTTCAAGCTGTGCAGAGAAGGGCACAGCCTGCAGTTCTTCAGATGGCTTTCTCTTGTCATCCTCATTTTTTTAACATTTAAAAAATAGAGAAAAAGCATTCCACTTCTAATTGGAGGGCAGGTTTCCTAAAAAAGCACTGTTGAATATTTGTAAATAGCCTTCTGCCTTATACTTAATAATTGAAAGCTATTCCAAGCCCACAGGAATAATGCAACTTACTGTTTGTTTACATATTAATTCTAGTAATGTTAACCGAAAGGTGCACATTCATATGCTGTTGATATCCTTGATATAACTCAATATGGATTTTCATGGTTGGCAGGGCAGTTTTTAAAAAATTGCCTCTGGTAATATGGCTAAAATAGACCACAGAGTTTTATAGCACAGTCACACAGAAAGGACTTCATTACAGCTTGAAAACTGAAAGCCAGAATAATGTAAATGGTTGCTACTTTTCAGTAGATTCCACTGCAGGCAGTCTGCCAGATTCTGAGGATTCTGCAGTGAAAAATGGCAACTTAGGAGTCTCTAATGACCAAGTAGCCCTGAGTAATATGCAGCCAGTGCAGCTCGCCTTGGCAGAATTTAGACATGTCAGTTTATGGTCACCATCACAGGCATCTCGGTGGACAGCCTGAATTCAATATTAAATCATCTGACTCAGAAGAAAGTGAATGTCAAAATCATTCAATATCAAAACAGCAGGTATAATATCCTTACTTATCCCTAGGGTAACAGAGAGGCCAGTACGTTAGGACTGAACAGACCTGTAGTGCCACACTCACAGAGCCCATGGACATGAACACTCAGCAGGCTGTCTCCAGACCAAGTAACAGAGGTTGAAGGGCTGTTGCTGGCACCAAGGAGACCACGAGGCTGCACCTTTACTTACACCTGAAAAAAGAAAGGGAATCCCTTTGCCCTCCTACTTGTCACCAGATACCCTCCTGCTCTGGCCTGACCTCTAACCCTTCTTGCTGCCCCGTTCATGGAGCATAAGAAATCAATTCTGTCCACGATCCTGAGGAGGTTTTGAGGCAGTACCGCCTCTACACACACGTACACATATACGTGTGCACACAGCACACCCAGACACACACTCACAAGGGAGCTAAACTGGAACAGGGCTCCATGCACGAGGGAGAAAAAGGCTCACCATTAGAAATCAGGTAGAAAATAACATTAGCAAATCCACATTTCCACTTTGACTCACTCAAGGATAGACTTTTTCAGAGATAATAAAGGGCGACTAGAGACTAACAAGCTTTTGAACAAAACCCCCATTTAACTTTGCACACGTCTCTTGGCATTTATTTTCTGAAGCTCCTGTACAAGTATTTTGGTCAATACATCTGATCAAGCACAGGCATCTGCAATGTTACTGTCTGCAACTAGATTAACCACATATTCTGCCTTCACAAATAATTGACAGAAATAGCACTTCTTGGGTACCACTCACCTCTTGTTAAAGCAGATCTCTGAAAAGTACAGTGAACATGCTATTAAAAAAGTTTAGTCTCAAGGTGCCCCTTTTCTCTGAGGTTAAAAGCCAGGCCCAGGTAGCCTTTCCTAGAGAGGAAAACATTTCAAACATTTGAGTTGGTTCTTACACTTTATGACATTAATTTTGAGGAAAAGATTCTTAAATGAATGAAATAAATTTGAAATACTGTAAATTAAATTTAAAGTACACTTTTTTATATATCCTGGACTCACAAGCAATCTTTCATGTGCTTTGGAATTTTTTTATTTGCCATCATTATATACATATACATATATATATAAAGGATTGGCAGGGGGAGCTCTGTGGTGTTTTGGGGGTCTTTTTTCCCTTTTCTAGCAAAAAGATCCACAAAATAAAAGTGTTAGTTACACATTAGATTCAAAATTACAACAGCCTATTAATTCAAAAGTTCTTTGCAATATGTCACACTCACAAAGGTCTCACCTTTTTTCCCAGAGAAAAAACCAAATCATCAGTGGTAGCAAGGAATTTCAATTAACAATTCCTTTGTAAGCTGGGATTTGACGCCAGTACTTTGATTCACCTGAACTTACTGAACAAGTATGGTTGAGAAGGCAAGGCTATGATATAGAGATACAGAGCAAAATCTCTTCTGAAAAGTATTCTGTCTGGTAGCTGGAGAACAGCTAACCCCATACATCGGGCCTGCAGTATGGGAGTATTTCATCCCTGCAGAGAAAGTAAGTATGAACACTCAGAACTTCCACTTTTGTACACCTTTCAAACTATTGTTTTAATGAGCTGTGTGTGTGTCTCCCCTAACTCATCCCACTTCAGTTCTCCTCACCTCTGCAGATCCACACAGTATAGTTAGGTTACACAGTACTTGGGTATTTTCCCTGGAAGCTTCTACACAGAAATTCCTGCTTTCTCCTATGCCAGCTACTAATTTCTGCCACTGCCTTGGTAGTGCCTTGGTTGTACTGATCCAAGTACCTAAGACTTCAAATTGCAAAATGCATATGCATCTGCATCGTAGTTCATGATGGATGTGACCAACTTAAGGCTCTTCTGTCATCCAAAACCCAGCACAACTGATGCACTGCTGGAATATTTCAAGAAAAAATGGACACATGCTTTAGTAAAGCACTGTGGTCTGCCCAGATGGAGAGGCCTGGCAAAGGGTTAATCATCTGCTTAAAACTGTCTTTAATGTGCCAGCATGTAACAACCAAAATGAGATCAGGACTCATATCACAGGGTGCTAGAGGAAGGCTTCCAGCATATTGCAAGTTAAACAAATAAACAAAAAAATCAAAGGGAAAATGGAGCCGCAGCAACATGAAGTGAGTTGCTCAAGGTCACTCAACAGGTAAGTAGCAGGACTGGGAACTGAGCACTTGAGGCCCCCCTAGAATCCTTTATCTGCAAACTATCCTCTATTCCTACTATTGCATAAGCCTTTTAAATCAGGGCTTCATGCTCATCACCTCCAAGGTGATAAAGTGATAAGTCTCCTTTTAAAAACAAGAAGCCCTTCATCCTTGCGGGGGGAGCAGCAAGGCTCTTGAGAGTGTGATATTTCAATGCAAATAGGCTGTAGCTCTGAGGACTTAAAAGACAGACTCCTCACGGTAAGCAACAACAGACCAGCACACTGTGCAATGGGAGTCAGGATTATAACATCCTGTGTACACATGACAAGACTAATACAGATATAATTCCTTTCAACGTGTTCAGGCCTGGGTCTAGGCTGTAATAGGTCCTATTTGCTAGCTCTTGCTTAGGCTCAGTACAAGGAGGAACTTTGTTACTGGGACTAGGAGGCACTAGAATTTCTTACTCTTCTGATTTTTAAGGGTAATTTCAGACTTTTCTGGCTATCTCATATCTCTTTTGGAAAATGCGTATTTAAAAGGAGTTGAAATTCAGTAGGGCAAAAAATAAAGTGTACAGACATGACAAAACAGTACGTTATCATATTATCCCTCATCACCTTTTGCTCTAAAGTCACAGCAACAGTAAATGCTGGCTTTGCTTGACAGCTTCTCTGCAACCACCTCAGCAGCACTCAGAGCCCACTTGCTGTTAAACTCACATGCAGCTCTCCAAAAAGTATGGAAAGCTTAGTAAACAGGATTTCTCCTACTTCAGTACAGAATCCTTGTTGGTCTTATAAATTACATACATCTTTCAGGGTAAAGGCAACCTGCAGTGGCCACTGCTGCCCAAACTAATAGGAAAAAGACAATGTTGTTTTCTTTACATTTCTGACATGACACATCACAAAGAAATGCCAGATCAGGGTCAAGTTACACTAAGCTGCACTGTGCTTTTTGGTCTTGTGATGTGACGTAACCTCTTATAAAGCAATGAAAGAATTGTAATGTAAAGAAAGGCTTTTGAAAGATCTGCTAGAAGGAATTAATTGTTAAGCATGGAAAAAAACTAAGTGGCTGGTGTTCCCCAAGAACTAAGTGCTGGCTCCAAGCAGTGCTCCAAGGTTGTGCCCTGCTGGAATGAAGAGACCAACCCACATATCCCGTGTCCCATCAGAGGGATGGGACAATGCCACTGGAGAGTGCCAAGTGGCTGGAGGGGACTCTGTTCCCCAGCAGTTTGGGGATAGCTGCAGTACAGACCCCATGCAGCCCATGCTGCCCTCTGACGCCCTGACGGTGGGGACTTCATTTTGCTCCCCGTTTGGGTGACTCAACACCGCCCTGTTCCATGCTTCTTCTTGCCAGCAGATGATATCTAGTCATTCAGGTTAGGTTAACCAAGGCATTCTTCAGACACAGGCAAACAGGAGAGAGGCAGCAAAACTGTGATGCTACTGGCATAGCAGGATAGCAAAGAATGAAATGGACACCCTGCATCATTCAGGGGTTCCTTTCACACCCTTGTATAGTTTTACCCTCTTTACCTTCAAAGCCAACTATCTCAAACCCTATGGTTTCTAACACCATTACAGCTACAGTGGCTCAGGAGGATTATGAGACAGGGAAACGTGGAGCAGTCAGAGAAAAGGTAGATGAAAGATAGGCAGAAGAAGACAGAAGACAGAAGAAGAAAAAAAGAAAAGTGAAGGTAAGGAGAAAAATCACAGGAAAAGGAGGAATAGAACATATCATCCATAGCAAATGCCTAAAAAGTAGGAATTTTACACTAATTTCATGCCAACTAGAGGGTAAGGTGAGAACCAAATGTAAATTTCACTTGTAACTGCAAGCAAATATAGCTGTTATTTTTCAGTCCTGGCCTTAGAAGGGTCACTCTTGAACTTCAAATGAAATCTTTCACCTTGTTCAAAAACTACCTTTGAGTTTTTTCAGACTAATTCACAGCAACTGTCTGAAAAGCTCCTTTGCTTATTAAGAAAATTTTCACTTTTCCTCTCAAATGTTCAGAGGGGAAATTGCTGAAGGAAGAATCGCACACGTTAAATGGCAGACTAGAGGGCTGCCATCTCTGTTCCCATTTACAGACCAGGGCCTGTTCTGTCTGTTGCCTTGGAAGGCAAGTTCTGCTGAGCCAACAGAGTTCCATGTGCTTGGGGCAGGATGAGCTCCCCGGCGATGGTGCTTGGGATTGCTGGGCTGGTTGGCCACACGCAGGGCCCGACGGGTGCCCCGTAAAGGTGGCGGGGAGCATGGTGGCCAATGGAGCTTCCCAGCCACTCTCTGTTGCGCCCCTTCCCTGCCTCAGCTGTGTTTCTCAGATGCCCCGCTCCCCACACCTCAGGCAGAGAAGCGGCACTGCTTTGCCCTGAGTCAGTGCTGAGGGCCATGGCCAGCTCACAGGCTTGTCCCTGCGTGCCTGGCCTGCACTTGGGGAGGTGGGCAAACTCCGCGCGCCGGCGCTCCGGTACGGCCCGCATCCCGACAAATAAGTTCATTCCTGCCCACACAGCCAGATCAAACAGCGTTCAGGAAACAATCTGGGATCCATATTAGCACTGGGTACCACCGCCGCCAGAGCAGCGTAACGGGGTGGGGGGAGCTCTGTTTCTAGCACATTCCAATTGACAACAGCTGGTACGGCTCCGCTCCGAGCAGCTGCCTCTGCCCGGCCCCGCTGCATTGCCTTGCTCTGTGGAAAGCTTTGTTTTGGCTAGGGACAAGTTTGTTGAGCTTTCTTGTGCTGAAGTCTCACACAGAGACTTTCCCTTTGCCCATGGCATGTGACCCTGCCAACTTACAGGCTCACATCCCCAATCAGAAAAACAACAACTTTTAAAAAAATGAGAAGAAAAAAAAATGGAAAAAGTAAGGTTAATTAACCTCAGGTTTGTTCTCAGCAAAGCAAGGCTACCATGGATAAGTAATAAAAATAGCTTCTCAATGGTCCTTGTGTCTGTCAGAGTCTCACTCTGTGATCTTTCAGTCAAAACCATGAAAGCAGGAGGGGGGAGGAGAGGCTGACTCGCTTCTGTCCTTTTCTTGTGCGTGTGTTCCCAAGGCTGCCTGGCTCTGTCCTTCAAATCATCTCCACCAGTAAATCATTTAGCTCAACCTGTCACTCTTGGCCATTGTGAGGGGACAAAAGCTACCCATTTAACCCCAACCATAGCTGATTCACGCAGTGGGGAAGGCAGGCTCACAAAGGGAGACTAGCAGGGAAGGTGGCAGTTGGGTTGGATTTCATGTAGACTGGTGCTGCTTTTCCCTCTATTTTTTTTTCCACTTTTTTTTTTTCCACCCTTCCCCTCTGTTATTTTAAATTAGCAGCACCTCTCATACTGGGATTGTTTTTTGAAGACCACATGTTTGTCAACATAGCTGTTCTGCTTGAGTAATTTGACCTCAGCCTGGCTTCAAAGGTTTGAAAGGGCAAGAAAAACACATATCAGCATACATCTATTACCCCTTTCACCTGGACAGCGTTTTGGACCATTTTTGTTGCTAAAGAAGAAAAAAAAATTGGTAACAAAACATCCAATTAGTCACAGGGAACCAGAGCTATTTCAGTCAACCTGCTATTTGGGGAAACCTGCACTGCAATTATCAGGTTCATTTCACCTGAAGTATTGCTCTAAACTGTCAGCTAAAATCCTGCTACCTTGAATCATAACCTCTGCCCAAAGTCTGCATCTCAAATGGGTATCTCTTGCGTTACAACAGGTTGTTCTCTCTGCCAGTCAATCACTCTGCCCTGATACCTTAATATTAAAAATTAGTCCTTTGACATAGAAATCACTGTTAAGACTTCATTCCCATAATTGCCCTGGGCAAAGTTTAATCTTCATATAACACCTCCCCATCTGCGATCAGTCAAAATCCTGAAAAACTAAACAGGCCATCAGAGAGCAACAAAATTAACATTGTTAATAGCAAAATAAAATGCACAGAGAAACCAAGCAATGCTGCAGATATTTCCAAGATTTATTCCTTTCCCTCATCAGATTCCAGAATATCCCTGATGAACACAGAATCTTCCATGAAGAAAACTGTAATTTACGCATAAAATATACTTGCAAATACCCACAACGTTCATTTCTAGTGATACTGTTGTTAATCCAACAATTCAGTAACTACCAACCAAGTGCAGTGCTATGTTTTAAAAAATAAGCACTGAAGTTGACAGACTCACAAACACAAAATATGCCATATCTGTGCTTCTCCAGGGATATTCCTGATTTTTGTTATGCATGTGGGAACCAAGAAATTACTATGTACTATACATTGTTGTAGTCTTTTTAATGTGCCTTTTAACAACAAGCAATTCAGGATGAGGTTATTGCTTAGTGTGTTAGACATGTTTACTCTCCTATTGGGCATTTAAAATGTCTTAAGTCTTCTTTTCACTATGAATTGTGTGTCAAAATGTTGGTTTGGATATCAAATTCTCTCATAACCCTGTCATTAGGAAGAGTCTTTGTCTGTCTGAGTCGCTCTTTTGATTCTTTTGTTGTGTTTTTTGTGTTCCCCTGACAGGTCTATCCTACACCTTTCTATAGCTAGCAGAGTAAAGCAGAGTTGGGAAAACATGTTTTGCATTACTGAGTTTGCAGTCTCACTGTAAGCTTTCTCACAGATTCCTCTTCAGTGAAGGGTGGAGGGGTGGTGGAGGAAGCATGCTTTTCCCTAAGACTGCAGAGTATGTGAATTGTCTTCTCTTTCAACCTATGGGGCAGTCTTAACAGATTTCAACACAAATGGAAGAAATATCTGATTCCCCATTCCATCTGGATTCAGTTTCTTTCTTCCTCTTTGTATAGTTTCTTAGAGACATTATGGAGCTCACTGGAGGGGCTGCTTACATATGACTATGGCAGAGCTGGGCATACTGCCAGAATTTCTCTCCAGGAGGCTGCAACAGGAATCTTTAATTAAGTTGAACCAAAACACTGAATGGCAAAGAACAAAGGAGTGGGGCTGGAAAAGGAGAGGAGGAAGAGACAGAGCAGAAAATAATGTTTCCCATACTAGAATCTCCATTTTTGGTCATGGTATGACATGACCATAATGTCGCCTTATATGTATTTACAAGAGCATAGGTAATAATTCCCAACTCCTGTCTTATTTAGTAAATTTTACCTTTCTTTCTGCTCATGGAATTAAGATCTGTCATTGACCTTTGTACAACAGCCAGAATTCTCTCGACTCTTAGATGAACATATAGTTTGATTAGATATATCCTCTATAATTTACAAGATTCTGAATGTGAGGTCACTGAATCTTTCACATCTTGAGCGTTGCAAAACTACACTGTGATGTTGCAAAACTGCACAGGAGTTCCAGACATTGAACAAGATCCTACTCTGCACGGCATGGTACCAGTATGGTATGTCCCTGTTCTCAAAAGTTTACATTCTAAGCATAAGCAAGAATTAGATACAGACAGATGACTAACATAACTACTTACTGAAACAGCATTGTTCATTGTTGCGAAATGTTTTCAAAACAGAATGGATAAGGTTTCACACTCATTTTGCAGAAACATAGAAGATGCAAAGCAGCAGAAAATCAGGACTGAATTACCTTTCTCACTTGAGCTCGAGGCAATGAGATGAGTAGTTTCTTCGCTGTCCATTTTCTGGTTAAATATGTGTGCAGAATAATTACTCTACATGCAAAACTAATGGTAATTTCATGCATATTCATTCAAGTGAGTTTGTGATGGAGGCTCTGGTACTGTTCTAGCTAATGAGGCACAGTTGCTCAAATATTTGTAAAAACAAACATAGAAAGGACTTGTACATGCTCAACATGAACTTATTACACATTCAAAGGAATATTCGAGTGTGAATTGATTTACTAGTTGGTGGCTTGGAGTGTATTATATTTGCATCTTCTGGCTTAATTACCTCATAAAGGAATCCAGTTTGTGGTATCTCTGATGTGAACCAACACGTGGTAGCTGGGGAAGAGCAAGAGAGTAACTTTAAAAGCACAGTACTGACCCACACAGAAATCTAATGTCAACGTATCCAAATTCCAAAGAATTATTTCATCCTCATAAGCATATATAATTTTTCCCGCCCTAAATTTCTAAAATAAATTAAACCCCAAAAAAAACAATCTTTAATTTCCTGTTTAAAACTGATGTTTGGTATTGCTGCCTAAACTTTTACGGGAAAGAAATCACACTTCACTGCTCTGTAAAGAAATCATGTACTTGCTAAGTACAGTTTGAAAATTTGACATAGAGACAATTTCCAGAATCCCCTCAAAACAGAAATGTTTCCACAAATGCTTGAGATTTTGTCATGTTAGGAGTACCTGCAAAGAATTTAAGGATCTTTAAAGTGAATATAATATCTTTGATAAGACCCTGTTCAATTTTACAGAGATCAAGGGGCCTGGGGTAAAAGAGTCACTGAATATGCCTTAAAGAAGTCTCTGAAATTTTTTGCAGCTACCTTCTTTGGAAACCATAATACACACAGAGAGCAGATTTGGAGTGCTATCTGCAATACATTTAAATTTTTTTCTTCTTTTCTTTATCTATTTATTTTTTTATTTATAGCTGTATCTATATTTATATCTCTAACCATTGCATGAGTTAGTTCAATTCACCTAACGTAAAAAGAGCTTTGCATGAGCTGTGCAAGGACTACATTTAGAATGAGAATTCAGTTTATATAACAAAATTTATATATGCCGAAATACAAACTCTGCTCTGAGGTAGCGTAGCTTAACTAATGAATAGCTAAATCATTAACAATCAATTACGTTTAATGGCATAAGCAGAAGAATTTCCCTTCCAACTTTTTTCTCTCTAAATATATTCATATATATTTGTGTGTGTGGATAGATGATAGACAGATCATAATCTTCTTAACCAAAACACACCCATTGAGAAACTGAGCATGATTATTGAAACCTCTGAAGAATGAGCATGATACAACTGTGTTCTCCATCTCACCATTGTTCTCTCGCTCATTCTGGATTACATGCTCACTAGAAATTGTTTCAAACATTTTTAAATGTTACGTATATATATATATATATATATATGTATACACACACACTGAATGCATTATGATTTGTTTCTGGCCTTGCTCTGGCAGATGGATTGATCTTGGCAATATAAACCAATCTCTCAAGCAATATTGTCCTACTTAGAAGTTTCTGTGAAATCTTCTGTTGCTATTTACATTCCTAAAAATGCCAAAATGAAAAATGGTTTCAAATTCAAAGTGACAGCAAAATAAAACCTTCTGAAATCCCTAACCAGGATTCATTCCTCATGTGATAGGTTCCACTGACAGTAGAGATAGAACTGAGGCAAAATCAACTCACATTATTTTCATATTACAAATAGCCCTGATCATTTTGTACTGACTGATTTTTAACTGTGATGAGTGTTCACTATTAAAAGCAAAATTATTGATGTGTATATTAACAACCTTTCACTACAAAAGTGAATATGGGCTATCCTGTTCCGTTTTCTTTCACGTCAACTTCTATTGGAATTTAGTAATTCCCTTTTCTAATGAAAACTAGGCCATTTTGAGTGATAAATGGCTGTTAGAAATACCGAATACATGCAGTTACAATGAAGCTACCATCGTTAGAAATATAAAAGTAATAAAATGCCTTGGGTCAAAACAGATCATTTTACAGGAAAACTTTTTTTTGCTAGCTGACATATCCCCATGATCAGCAAGATTTCATTCCATGACAGCTGCTCACTGGTGTGCCAGTACTGCTTTCCAGTCTGCTCTGTGGTTACAATTCCCACTAGTTTCTAGGCATTCCTAAATAAGGCCCAACACTTCTCTACATTAAGGTTCTGCCTTACATCAGACTCTAGCAATTTCCACTTAAAAAAAAAAAAATGAGGGCAATATCTGAGAATTCTCTTAGAGCAGAATTTAAATTAAATCTCCTTATTAATGATGTATGGATTTCTTTCATTGTTTAGGAGGCCTGTGAGCAGTTGAAAGAAACAAGAAGGCTTTTAGTAATGGGCACTAACAGCACCATTGTCCTTGCATGGAAGCTCTTGGCCATTCAGTGTCACAGGGTCAAAAACAATCCAAGCTCCCACACCAAAGCAGTCTGTAGAAGGCCACACAGACCTCACAACACTGATTCTTTAGAGCTTGGGTGGGTTTCTGTGAATGATATATTAAGTTCAGCTTTGGAAGGCAAACAAATTAATTTTTACTCAATTTTACAATCGTTCAGACTTCCCAAGTCCATTTCTGATTTTCTGAATTAGGATGGAACCAGGTAAAGCATGTATTAGAATTATTGTGAGACAGCCTTCTTTTCTAACACTTTTACTTCTGGCAGATTCTCTGTCAAGCGCTGGGCATAGTGTTACTGCCTTGCAAATAATAGTGATGGAAATCATGGAGGTATACAAAGCAGGGGAGGAGGGAGAGAAAACAGGACTAGGAAAGGAATTTATTTGACTTCATGAACTTTATGAACTGTTGCATTTAATTGCTAAGAAAATATTTGGGTCTTTTTTTATCTAATTCTCCTCTCCTTTTCCTAGCTTTTGCAATGTGTGGCCTGGATGGATGTTTTAAGTTGCAGATGGCAGTCAAAGAAGTCTCATGTACTTCAGAGGGAAGTTAACTTCATTTCCCTGCATAACTGCTAAATACACTAAATTCCGCATTTTGCTGCTCATTGTCAGGCACAGGTTACAGATGTATATTGAGTAATACAAATACAATTCCACAATATGTACAAGTGCTAAAGCATGGAATTGTTGTGCTGTCACAAAGTACAGAATTTAGAGTATTTTTTTGTTGTGTCAGTGAAAAGAATTTGAAAACCTGAGAGCCCCAAGTATTGCCAAAACACCAATACATCATAAAAACTTCTTTCCAAGGAAGTATGCTATCCCATTGCCACTGTCGGAGAAATGCAATAGGATGGGAGAAATAAAAAGCTTTTCATGCACAAAATACATATCAATACTCCTATTCCAAATGCATGTAGAACACAGTGCTATTTTTCTGAAGTTTACCTTCTCACGGATGAAGTTTTACTTCTCGCCTGGCTTCACAACTCCAGCAAGACTTTCTTTTCAGTCTTTACTATCACCCTATCACAACCTTTACCACATGAGTTTGAGAGAGTGTTTTTGCTTCCTGGGAGTTCAGAGATATTACTCTAAACCCAATTTTTTTTCAGTCTCACACCAGAAGCGCACAGGAGGCGTTCAAAAGCAGTGGGAGCAAAGTTGGTAACTGAGGACTTCTATTTTTGACTGATGTTTTAAAGTGAAGAATATTTACCTTGAGTTTTGAGTGAAACTGATGGTAAACCACAGCAGTTCTGTTAGTGTTTTGTACAGTGATGTTCCTAGATGAAGCAAAATTTCTTTGTGAGGGGGCTAACAATACTGCAGGGGGCCATCTTGCTTCACTGAACTGGAACATCCAGTCTTTTGAGAACACTCACACATTAGGTCATAAGATTACTCTCACTATAGCAACCCTCTCCACTGCAATTCTTTTTTTTTGTTTTTCTGATTTTTTTTTGTTTTTTTTCTTTTTAAAAAGATGACTTTTATAAATTAACTCTGCCACTACCTATTATCTTTCTCAACACCTTCTATCCTTTCTCTTCCTAAACCTCCTTCCAGTTCCAGCTGGTTTTTTCAACATTTGGCTATTGCACTTCAGTTTTTATATAGAGTTGATTTTTTACAGAATATGTTGTTCTTTATCCTGTAATATCAGTAAAATGTCAAATTAAAAAATTCAGGGCACCTCCTGATCAGTTTGATACTCACTTTCTCTGAGAACTAGGTTTTGTCTCTGTGACCCTCTAATCAAGTGATGGGGTAGTGGTGAATTAAAAGTAGACACTCTATGACTCATTCTAATCTCATATCTGACAAAACATAACTGCACTATTGAAGGTGTCAGAGTAAAATTAATCAGCTGGTTGGTATAAGAAAAGAGAAAACCTAAATATTAATGAACAGCTGTCTCTCCAAGTAAGAACACCTAAAACAGTAGCATGACTGAAGTCTAGGCAGGAAAAAAGGTAGATCTTCGAGAAGTCTTGGAAAGCCCAAAGAAAGTGGTTTGAGCCTGAGCAGATGCATGGAAACTTCAAGGCTCATGGATCCAGTACTCGTATCCAAATTCAACTGCCTGATGAGTGGGGAGAAAGAGCCTCATCGTGAATGAAGACTTACTTGCAGTTAGCCAGTGTCCAGATCCACAGGGGCAACGATGGGTACCTGTGCTGAATATAACTGTTTCTGAATATTAGTGATCCTTCAAGTCCTAAGAGATTCCATAGAGAGCACATTTTATATCCCTGTTTCCGTTTTTGGCACACACACACACAAAAAGCCTATAAGAACAAATTTGTAGCCAAACACATTAGATATAGTCTGAGAAAACCATAGACTGGTTATTACAAAAGGTGAGCTACACTATAAGTATCTAACACACTGCAGTTTATCCAAATAAAAGCTTATCTTTTCTCTGACTTTTCTAGCTGACAAGTGAAATCTTATTCAAGAAATTGTGTCAAAAGAACAAGTCAGACATGTAGGGAGCAGTGTTTGTTTTACCTGAAATATATATGCTGCATGCCTGACCCAAGGACGGAAAGCCAAAGCCTGGGTTATGCAATGCACCTAAGAAGAGAGTTTCTAGACCTTAGTCACTGCAGGGAGGGAGGGCAATTATCTGAGTGGTGAAGTCTGCTTCAGTTCCTGGAGAAATAAAAAATGAGTCAGTCAACTACAAATGAGCCCGGTTTAGGTTGCCGACCCTTGATTGGGTGTTGACAGAAGCTGGAAAAAGGAGGAGGCAGCTTTCTTGGCTTGAATTGTATGTCCTGCCAAAGCTATTTTGAAACTAAGTTGGATATTTCCTTAAAACACCATATGTGATAACAAAAGTGACCTTATAGGCAAAATATTTGACTTGCTGCTTCAGGAAACCAGAAGGCTGTTCTTATAGCTCAGGATAAAAAGCAAAAGAAAGAAGACAGTGTATCATACTCTGCAGAACTGCACAATGCTATGAAGACTTAAAAATATTTAGTCTTCACCAATATGCAGTATTAAAGTACCTTGGATAAAATATCTAGTGTGTTCTTCATTTCATTCTTCTTTTATGTGATCTTTTTATGTCATCCTCCATCAAAGGACTGAAGCAACAGAAATGGCCCTTTTAGCAAGAGCAGTACAGTCTGATTTGGTGCTAATAGTATTAAACTGAAGAGTGTCCTTTGCAGCAATAATTCTTAAGTTGCTCTGATTTTGTCAGGATTATTTTCTTTACTACAGATTTTTCTTGCTTCACATATTAATATGCCTGATCAAGACATCACTGTTTCTTTTCCATAAGAACAGTGCACTGAAATGAGATGGCAGGGACAGCAGGCTCAGGAGCTGGACTGCCCTCGGCCAGCACAGCCCAGTGGAGCAGGAGTGGGGCAAGCAGGAACACTTGTCACTTGACAGAGGAGCTGCCATTGCATGACCCCAACCCATCCCCATTGTCATCCATAATGTACATCCATCAGCCCCTGATACAGGCCACAGATTTTAAATTATAGTAGAGCTGGCACTAGCAAATGCTTGTTGCTTCCATGTGAAGAACAGTTCGAAGAACATCAAACCATTTCCTAAAACAGAAGCCATATAGCACAGAGTGCAACCTAATTAGGCAGGCTAAGGGCAGACTCTAGGATGCTTATGACTGTACAGAGTGATCTATCTATTAACCCTAGGGACAGTCCACGGCAGATGACACTTCAACAATTGGAAAGGCAGTGTAGAAAGCTCGTTACCCTGCACTAGGGCCTGTTTGGTACTGGTTCTGTGGCTGAACAGAGGTGTCAGTGTCACTTATGTTAAGAGAAAGAAATGTTAAAGCTCCAGTTAATAAAGACTCCTGATGTCAGAGTGAGGCAGCTTTGGTCAAGCAATAAACTTGGAAGCTTTTTCCCCCAAGGGCTTCCCTTTTTGTCTTTAAAACAAAGGAAAGTGAAATGAAAACAAGAAATCCAGACTATATAGCAGTGCATTATGTGACTAAGCCAGCTGTTGCTCTGATACTGTTATTTTTGTAGCCCAGCCTATTCAGACTGAGGGAAAAGCCTAATTCTTCCTACCAAACCTGTTGATTTTGATAGCTAGACAGGGCAAAATATACTAGTATGATATTCCTTATCCCTGTGAACCTACAGAAGTATGATAGAAAGTCTGAACTACCAACAATATAAAAAAAAAAGTTTGCTATTTATTTGCCCCTAGTAGCAAAAAAGACTAGTGGGAGCAGTTTGACCAACTCTATTGTACTCATTCATTAGGTGCTTGGTTACTTTTAACACTTCCAAAAGTGCAGAAAGTTATTTACCTAAGATTCGACCTTCAGCAAAGATGCCCTCCAGCACTGACCCTACAGCTATTCATGCACTAGTGTTTTTATGAAAGCCAGGCAAGTATTTAACAGGGCTGGGGTGAGGTAGCTGGGGGAGAGGTTTATATTAAAATGCAATACAGCACCAAAGACAGCGAGAGAGACCAAACAAGAGGAAAGTCTTCCCTCCCTGCACTCATTTAGCAAGCACATGGAAATAATTGTTGGCCCAGAGACACATATCCATAATTCCCATTGTGTTTCGAGAGCCAGCATAACAGCCCTGCGCACCCTTACAGAGCGCTCCGAGTGTTGGAATGCAAATCCCCACACCAAGCATCAGGATTTGCCTAGCCAGTATTCTCACAATGAGCAACATTATCAATTACAACAAGGCTCCCAGACCAGGTCAGCAGCCATGGAACTTGCAGGAACTCATCAGCATGGAAAAGACTTGCAAAGCAAAGCAGCTCTCCTGCATTTAAAATAATTTATTTACTATTCATGTTTGATGAAGTCTGAGTTTAATCCAGTGTGTTAAAATGAGGAAATATTTGTTGAAACAAGTCAGGGCAACTCAAAAAATTCAATAACATGTTGATATTCTGATAGACATTAGTTTTTTTAAGTTCATGGATAGTTCAAATAAAATTGTGTGTTGCTATTGACTAGGTCATAAAATCACCAGAGCCAAGTTTCTTCTATGAGCTGCATCAAGGAATTGAAGAAGGGTCAAAGTTGTGTGCCATGTCAAGTTGGTTCTCTGCCCATGAGCCAGACCACTTGAGGTGACAAAAGCAAGTGACAGGGTTGGGGAAGGAGGCAGTGATGCTCAGCTCCTGCCAGGAAACATGCTGTCCAAGCTTTCCTCTTTTTCCACGTATGGATAACAGCCAGCAGCATCTCTCCACCTCCCCAACGGCATTGCCTCCCTACTGCTTTCTGGCTCCACATGCTATATGTCATGACTGCATGGCTAACTCACAGATCAGGCTGCCACACTGCCTGGGGACTGTGGGAGAGGAGAAAGACATAATTGTATAAGAGAAATAAGGTGCAGGGCTTGCTGCTAGGGACCTTGCTACATGAATCATAGCATAAAATGCCACAGGTCTTGATCCTAGTCTCTTGCTTAAGGCAAGTAAGACAGACTGTTTTATCATTTAGATTTAAAACAAATATTTAGTAGACTGAGGTTAAATTTTGGTTTGGGGGCATAGAAGATTACTGCTTGGATTTGCATCAGGGTTCTGGAAAATACTCAAATGTACATCCTCAGCACCAAAATGCATTTTTGCAGACAACATACAATCAAGAGGACTGTGTGAAAGTCAGCATTTCCACACTCAACAGGGTGTCTCGAACTGGGACCCTTTACTCACACTGGAAAAACAGGCGACGCTTGGGACAGCACAGTAACAATAACTTATGGAAACAGAAGATTCATACTCTGACACAGACTCCTGTGTGCTTATTTGAGGAAGAAAGAGATGTACTTATTGTGAATTTAGGCCTTTAGTTCTGCAGCTATTTTCTTGCTTTGGGATAAAATCAGAAGGAACATCAACAAAAAGGCTTTGCTAAACTCAGATTGATGACTGAAGTCAGCGCATAAACTAGATAAACTCCCCGTAGGTGCATTTGAAAGGTGTCTGTGGAGGCCTGTGTGAAAAACTGTTTTTCACAGAAACACAGAAATAATTTCTAGATTGATAGGGAAATAATCTATTTTTGAACTAGAATTCTACTTTCACTGTTCCTTTTCATATCACACCCTTTCAAAACAAAAAACTGGAAGAAATCAGTTAACACCACATAAATAGCGAGTTATATATAACAAAATAGAATTTTAAAATTACTATACTGGACTAGGTGCATGTGGAAATATAAAATATTGATGCTTTTTATCAGAAAACAATACAGGAAATTAATAATGTAAGGTTTTATCATCCTTTCTGACAATAGGAGAAACAGATGTCACAATGAACTCTTCTGGTAGATCTCTGACATGGAGACTATTTTCAACAACTAAGAAGATGCAAAAGCAGGGTGCAACTGCTTGATTTCTCCCACATATCCCCTGCTTTGCTGTTACTGCTGTTGCCTCACTCTCTAGATCTTAAACTGGACTTGTTTATAGCTTAGAGCTGGGAGGCATCATCAGTGCTATAAGTTTTTCTTGACACAAGGCTCCAAGGGATAGTTTTGCCACATCCTTCACAGCCCTTTCTTATTGGGGTGGCACTATGACTTGAAAACAATAATATAAAAAATTACCATAGGAGAAATATTGTTGCATTTCAACAGGATCTACAAAGTGAGTCACAACTAGGATTTAGCTGTCAAAAATGATCCCAGAACCAGAAAGATGGGCTCTGAGCCTAAAGCTGTGGTCTTAGAAGAGTATGATTGCGTGCACTTCAGAGCACACTGTCGGGATGTTTGCTCAGAGGCACTGAAACTCCAGCCTCTGGTAACATGCTAGTGCCTTTACAAATTATCTAGCTGTTTGCAAACAGCACATGCAACCAGCCAGGGTTAAGCTTGTGTGGAGAAACAGACTAGCAAACAATATCACTAAGATTGTTCTCCAGTGTTTGTGGAAATTGAACAAAGAATTAGCAATTTAAGTTCTAATAAAGATAATGCAGTTTGGTTGCCTGCTATCAAAAAGAAAAAAGTCACAGTTCAGTCTTTGCTTTCTTCTTCATTTCCTAGATAAAATATTCTGCACTAGAGCCTCAAGTGATTGAAGGTCTACTCTCCTATCCCATATATATGACAAAGGGAATGTCAGTCCTGGAAAAGCACTTTAGTCTTGTGTTTGTCCCCTCTGTCTCCCACATGCAGGCAGCACAGCTAATCTGCAGCGGTGGACAAGCTCCACCTGAGCACAGAATGCTACACCTGGCACAAGGATGTGGAACACCTCCCCTAGAAGGCACCGAGGTGTGGGGAATTGCGGCATTCCTTCCTCACCACAGTTTCCTTCCACAATTATTTTTTTTTTTTTGTGCCAAAGGTGTGAGAGCTAACCAGCAATTTCAGCTGTATGTTTTTGTAACTTTCTAGGCCTCCTTTACCACCGAGTTCATTCAGAGATGATTGTTGGAACCTCTGCTGTCACTACGCTTCCAAGGTGTTACTGTCTTCCTTAGGCTCAGTCTTAATGCCTGTGTAGACTGCAAGTCATACCAAAGGTATTTTGAGTCACTGTTTATTTTACCAGCTATCACAAGATTTTAAGGAGCAAGGTGGGTTAAGTAAATACTGTAAGGAGCCACCCGCAAGTCTTTTCCTCTCCCCCACCCCCAATCTGCAGAACAGCGATCGTTGAACCACGCTGCAAATTAACTGTAATAAAAAAGGAGGGGGAGGGGGAGAAAAAGAAGCAAAACATTTTTAAAAGCCACTTTGAGCTTCAGAAAGGTCATTTCTCAAAGGACTATTGACATTGGTGAGGAAAGAAAACACATCAATGTTTTTAAGAGGTTAAATAAATATTTTCTAGATGAATATTAGGTATCCATTAATGTCTCTTTGTGTAGTCTACCGTAGTACCATGCTTTCTTTATCTGTAACCAAAATGAGGGGGGGAGAGAGAGAGACTTTCCCTTTAATTTGTTTTGCACTCTGATGGTTTAAGACAAGAAAAAAAACTCTTCTGGCTCTTTTGAATGAATGGTCAAAGGTACCTTTGCGGCTCCTTCACAGGGTGAACTAATCAGTGACAAGTGTGGCTAATCTGATAAGGCGGCCGCATGTGCGCTAATGTGCTAATATGGGGAATTCAGAGCAGGCAGCGGTCGGGAAAAACCTCCGCTTCCTAAATGGGCCCTCGCCTGCCATAGCCCTGGCAACATATGCGCATTTTAACACCCGCTTAACAGGGGCACAATGCGGTGGCCTTTGTTGTGCGACACAGAGGCGCGATTCCCATGGTGGGAATTTCTGCCTCACAGGCGACATTCTTTCAGATGGGATGCAGGGGCTGGTGGCCTGGGACGGCCCCGAGCAAGGCGGCACGGCTGGTCTGAAAGGTTACGACGAGGTGCGTGAAAGGAAAGCCCCTCCTCTTTTTCCTGCACTGATAACCTGAGTATCTCCAGCATGTGTCTTGGGCAGGAAGTGGCAGAGAAAGGTTAGGAAGGAGGGAGAAATTGGCTTAAACTTTGGATCAAGTCCTTAGCCAGGATAAAATCAGCTCATAGATTATGGTGCTTAATCTAAACGAGCTTTAATAAGGTTGACACCAGTTTATAAAGTTGTAATGTGCTCTAATTTATATATTTCCCTTGGAGGAGAATTCTTAAATTTTCCACTAGAAAGACAAAATGGTGTTTTCTTGTCCCCCTGATTATTTTATTGCACCCTCAGGAAAATTTGTCTGAGAGAGGACTAGCAACTTACTTTTAGTCTAGACCATAGGGAAAAGGACTTCAAGGATTCTGACACCTCAAGAGACTTCAACACTGGTCATGGTTGTGGTGCCTCTCTGGTCATATATGTGCCCTGTAGACTCCTCTGGATCCTGGTCAGTTCTCAATGTTCCTTTGTTTTCAGGTATCCCATAGCCTAAAACAAAATGGATATAAGCGTGTAAGCCAGTGCATGCCTGGAGACAAAGTCTGTTCACCTAAGAGGAAAGTTTACTAACAACCGCTTGTGAGTGGGGAACAGGCCAGGACTTACCAGCTACTCTTGTGAGTGTGCTTTGTCTGGTGGGTTCTCACCTTTCAGTAGGGAAAGCACAGTTATCATGAGCTTTACAAAGGCACATAGACAATGAAAAAGCACAAACCGAAACATAGCAATGTTTTATCCACAATGAAAGTGACCAAACACTAGAGCAGGTTGCTCAGAGAGGTTCTGGAGTCTCCACCATTGTGGAGACAAAACCTAAGCAGACAATGTCTTGGGCAAGCTGGTCTAGCTGACCCTGCCTGACCCAGATTGGATGTGACGATCTGCAGAGGCTCTTCCAACCTCTGCTATTCTGGCATTCTGTCACTCCAAGAGCTCAGTGTATTCCCCATTCACAAGTCTCTTCCAGACTTATTTCATTTGACTGACAACATAATAACAAAGGGAAAGCAATACAATATTGGTTCCCTTTATCTCAAACAATATTCCTGTTTTGTCACAACAGCAACAACAACAAAAAAAAAACCCCAAGGGACAACTTAGCTGCAAATATGTCCTCAGAAAAGTGCTTATCCAGAGCAACTCAGATTCAGAGCAGTTTGGTCCAAGACACAGGACCAACTCAGGTGAGTATTCCCATAAAAGCAGGATCCTGGTTTTAAAATTGCAGTCCTTTTAGCTTTCTTGCATTTAAAACATACTCCACATCAGCCATAGAGAGGTAGGAGAGCTGAAAGAGGTGAGATTCATCAAATACTGAGTAGTGTGTTTGGGACACATGTAAAACAATATTATGCTAGCTACTTGTATGATTTTTCTCAGCTCGCTGAAAGTACTGGGGAGCAAGAATAACTGTTGGAAATGTTTCTAAATACGTAAATGGAGAAGTCTTATTTATTCCTTTCCACTTTGTTGCATTCAGCGATACTATTTTATGTTTGAGATTTGAATGCATAACAATTGACCCCTACTGAATAGTGACGACATTTCCTCTCAGAGGAAGTCCTGAGGGAAGGAAGGTCTCACATAAACAAACTTCCACTCAGTACAATAGAGTAGCCCACGAATGTGACCATTTTTTCAGGGCATGGGTGAGGCTGACACTCTCTTCCTGCTCATGTAGTCCAGGGCTTATCACAGTCCCGTTTCCCTATAATTTAAAAGTTTGCATAGCTTCTACTTCATTTGTATTTTTCCCCACACAGTGCAGATGTATCCCATTTTCCTGTTTCTGTGGAACACAGCCACAATTTCCAACCATGTTACATAAATTACCATCTGTGGTAAAAAAAAATGCTGACGCAAAAGATTGCAGTGTGAGAATTTTAGCTAGCTAGCAAAATTTATGCTATTAATACTTCTGACACTTCCTGACAATAAAGGCAAAATGCACTGTTCCCTCTGTTTCAGCATACTGTCGTTACATGACAGACAGCCACTGTTGCTGCATGTAGGGAAGAATCTCCAGGGAAAAGTTAAATAAAACCTAGTTGCCTATGCCTAGCTTTCCTTAAGCTTTTCAGGATAGTAAAAACAGACTAAACTAATCAAAAGTTGTTATAGTAATCATGAGGGTGGTATTTAATTCCATGTAAATAAAGAAGAACACTAAGATTTCATCAGCATATTTTGGGCACCTTTGCATTTGCTGGCTCCCAAAATCAGTAGTGCTGGAAATACTGAAATCCATCACACAGATCTGTGCAACTAGCATGACAGTTGTCATAGAAGGTGGTGGCAATAGTAAATTGCCAGTGCTCATATGTATGGGGATAAGAGGAAATAAAGATCCTCAGTGATTTTCACATGGTGTAGTTCCAAGTGCTAGAGGGGCACAAAGGCTGGCTTTTTTTCTGATTACCCCAAGACTGACACTTGCTGCCTTGTCCTCTTCAAAATACTGCTGTAGTAATCTTTCCTTTGCCCTGTCTCTGACTCCTCATCCTGTGGTCACTTATCTCTCATGGTGAGTCTCTTCTTAAGTGTCACCCTGCCCAGAGCCCCAGTTACACACAGACTTCGTAACAGATTTCACTTTCTCCTATCTTCCTGATTTCTCTAAGTTCCCCTAGTTTGATTCAAAGTTCTCTTCAATCTACTTTGCTATTCTGAAACGTAAAAGCCACAGTGACCCAAATCAAACCTTTCCAGGATAACTGATTACAAGTGAAACAGTATGTGTTTTCTTAGGGTTTTGTCTTCCTACTTTTAGCAAACATTGCACTATTATATTTGAAATTTGTGACAAAAAAAAAAAGGCTGGCAAATATACCCAAACAGGTACAGTTTGTGAAACCTATACACCAGAATCAGATGGGTTTGGGTAACATTAATAATTTGTGCTGATAGGCACACACAGTAATAACACACACAGTCTTCTGATAGTCGTGCCTGAAGTACCCTTACAAAATGAGCATATTCATGCACCAACAAGAAAATGTGTGTACAAAACAGAACCCTGCATGCTGCACGTATCTGCATGTACTCTGGCGTTGGCTTTCTCCAGTGTGCACTTTGCAAAAATACTTACTTTTCTGCTCTTATAAAACACTTTGAAAGTATCTGTGCTCACTCACATGTAACTTCTGAGTCCCTTTAGCTGCAACACTTGAGGACCTATAAACAGTGTGCAACCCTCTGGCAGAAAACTTTTCTGCTGTCACTTTCTACAGTTGATTTCTATGAGCTGCAAAATGGGATTTTGTTCATTCATAGATAGTAGCAATAGGTAGACATCCTTCATTAATAGATTAATTATAATAACAGTAAAAGGAGCAGAGCAAATCTAGCAATCTAGAGAAAATGAATAAAAACAATGAGGTTCTCTTCACCAGTGAAATTAAAATTTCATTTAATTTGAATTTTTTTCCTTTTCTCACATATTTTTTCCTGTTTACAGGAAACTTTTGCTTTGTGGTGCAAAGAAAAAAATGTGACTGAGAAATATATACTTCACATAAACAAATATGATCAGACACAAGAGACAAGTAGTATGAGTCTCTTAAAACTTTAGGCAGATCTCCTCTTTGCAAATTAGGCCAGATTTCCTTTTTATTTTACAGATGTAATTATACAAGTTTCTCAGTAGCCACTGTAAACTGCTTGTCATAACTTTAAGAGATCCTGAGAAATCAAAGTGTGTACAATCCCCTCTGCTTTGGTATTATTTTGAGTAAAATCAAACATTCTCAGTGTGCAGGCCTGGAAAAACAATGAATGTAAATGTCACATTCAGCCATTCACTTTTATTTCAGAATACATGTTTTTCTGGCAAAGGACTACACATGGTATATAATCCTTAGCTCCTTCAGGATTTTAATCTGCCGTGAAGCATATGGTAAAAAGGTAAGTGTTCTTTAGAATCATTAACTTGCCTAAAGCAATGTGGATGTTCTTTATTTCTTTCTTGAAATACAAAGAGCATCTGAAAGTAGTTAACAGCTCAAACCCTGTAGTTTGCTGAGGCAGCAAAAAATGAACCTGGAAATGTCCCTGCAGGGCTGAGCTTTATGTTAATTAGTCAATTCCCAGGGCAGTGCTTGTATCGACAAGAGTGTGTTATTGTTCTGTTTCCTCAGTATCAGGAATGTAAGAGGACAACATGTAAATACATTTATTTATCAGCATCAGAAGCATCAGGGGAATTGTGTTGTAGCAAAGCTACAGTGAGCTACAGAAAAATTGCAGAAGCCCCAATACTGATCTCACTTCAGTGAGAGAACAAAATTGTCCTCTTAATGTAATGCTGCTCACTGCAAAGGGATTCCTTTCAGAATATCAAAGGCCTTAGGTCAAACTTTACCTTGTAAAATGCCCATTCAGAGGCATTCATGAAGAATGGGGCATTTAGAAGCACTGGACTCACCCAGTTCCTGCTGTTGAGGAAGGGTAAGACAAAACCACCAGAAAACAGTCCAAAAGAAAAGTAGCTGAGGATTTGCTTTCTTCTAAGGGAGTTGTGGGGCGGCTCAGCCTGTAGGACATGGCCAGCCAGGACAGTGCACTGCCCAGCAGTGTCCAACCAAAATCTGGAAAAGCAAACGCCTGGTATGGCACCCCCTTTGTGTTTCCTCATCCTGGAACAGTGTGGCCAGCTCCCAGAAATGTACTCATGTACGGGATTTTAGACACACAGCAGAGGACCTGCAGAAGACAGCACCAACTCTACATAATTCTGTCCATTGTAGTATTCTTAGTGCTCTCCATTCCCATCTGCTGCTGGGATCAACTCACATGCTGAACAAGGACAGGAGAATTTAAAAGGGAAAGGAGAAACTACAAAAGCAGCGCACCAGAGTAAACCCAACAGAAAACAGACACTTCATTAAAAAGAAAGAGATCTTTGGATAAAAGTTGAGAGAGGCCTCGTTTCTGCTAAACCTTTGGCCTGTTAATGTGTCCAGAACCATTCTCCAGCTCTGAGGAGGAGTGGCATTAGCATGGGCTGGACTCACATAACCAGCCCTACTCTATGTACTTAAATCCAGTTTTCACATCTGTGCTACCTCTTGGGAAGAGACTTAGTTCCACAATAGTCACCCAAACAATATTTGGCCACTAACTGGGGGAAGCTAGACAGCCCAAGCCAAAACTGGGCCAAAAAACTGCAAATAAGAACACAGACTCTTTGACAGTGCTCAAACCTGTCAGTTTGACATGATAAACAGAGCCTTAGGAGCAGCATAATGAGTTACTTTTCAGTCCATTCCACATACTATGTCCAGAGACTGTTCTAGAAAGAGCCTGATTCAAAGCACATCAAAATTATTTTCAGTTTTCCCAGAGGTTTCAATGGGCTTTGCAACCTAGTCTTCCACATTTGATAATAATCAGCATTTTTCCTAGAACATACCAGAAATTTAAATTAAAAAAAAAATGTTCTCATAATTTTGAAATCCTCATCTGGATCTGTTTCTGATTGATGAAAACAATTAAATTCATTTTTATTTTCCTCAAATGAGTACATACTTCTCTGGTTATAATAACAGAAGGCGAAAAAAGAGTTTTGAGGTGATATTTCCAGTGATGAGTTCCAAATTTTTTGTAGGGGGGAGCATGCAAGAATGGAGTGGGAGGGTTTTTTAAGCTAAAATGACAGTTAATCTAGTTTGAATGTTAATTGTGCTGATTTCTTTTTAGTCTGAGTCTTTCCAATACATGTTTTTTCAACTTGTGTGTGCAATATTTAAAGGTTTGCTACAAAACAAGTTGCACAGCACAAACCCCAGCTGTGTAGACCAACTTTCAGGCTTTCTTTTTCATATGCTAAACAATGAAAAGCCACTTCCCATAGAATAGTGATGTGCAATATTTCTGTAATCTTAATATAATTTTCTTTCAACCACAGGCTTTGTGTGTCCTCGTGCTTTACTGGGATAAAATTTTCAGAGAAAAAAAATCCTTAAAAAAGTAATTAATCATCTGGTTCTGGTTACACAAATGGCCCAATTCTGTGACCTTCAAACCTTCCTCCCCCTCAAAGAAAGCAATAAGAATGTAAAGCACAGAGACAGATTTTTAGATGTATTGAGGCTCTGACTCCCGCTGACTGAGAAAACAATCTCGTTCTCAACACAGCACAGTCTATGTGCTATGCCATACAGCAGTGGGCTCTCAGCTTCCTCATGCATTTTAATTTCCTCTTACTGATAGATGCAAGTCCTTCATAATTTTACTTTTACATTCTTTACTTGTAATCTAAGCAACCTTTCAAGTACAGTTTGAAAACTCCCGATTACCAGATTAAAATTTGCAAATCAATGTTTACCAAAGACTTCTTGAAAGTTAGATGCACTGCTTGTGAACTTAAATTTAGTAGCAATGTATTACATTGCACTCCATACAAAACTGAGTCTCCTACTAATGATCATTTTTGTACAATCTTCATCTGCCACAGAAATTCTCAGTTCGCTAGTTTGCTGATGGACATCAGTGATGCACTGCTAGAGCCAACTTTCCATTAGATGTCCCATAACAAAGCACCACTAGATAATGTTCTTTAGGAAAGTGTGGAGGATGAGTTCTGGGAGTGATTTACCCACCAGTAAGGACAGTAATTCTCCCAGGCTCATACTCGGTCCCAGCAAGGTAAAGCTTCCAGCACAGCTCCACAGGGAGGATTCAGATGTTACCAAGGCAGCCCACAGCCATTACAAACCATGACCTTGCCATGGGTACTAAACTTAAATGATGCTGAGAAAAACTGCTTGCTTTTCAAGAGCAATAATAAAAAAATAAGTGTCCTTCCCCCCACCAAAAGTACTGCTCACATCCAAACACTAAGTATTTTGCATAAGAGGGGAGATTTTCAAGTAGTCCTGCTCCCTGGATGCCTTGCTTCCAGACAGCCCTGCTACAGCTACTGGAGGAGACATGGGACTCAGTTCAATATGTTCTCCAGGAACTTCAAAATCTTGTATTTTCCAACAGGAAAACGAGGAATCACTATCATTGCAATGCTGCATTGAAAAGCACTAGGTTGTAGTTATTCCTGTTGGAATTAGGCACCAAAATATCGTTAAATAAATTGAGTTTATGTGCCTGTTTGCATTTATGGGGAATCAAATACTTTTAAGAACCTGATTTCTGTAAATTCCAATCAAAATTTAGGCCTCATAGCCAATTAACAGTTCTTGACTCAAGAAGTTTTAAAAGATTAAAAATTTTTACACTGTGAGAACCAATCTAAGCCTTTCAGACTAATCTAAACAAGACTCAGAATTTTCTGGTCACCATTTCTTCAACAGGGAATTGAAATATAGGTAGTGTAAGCCATTTACTCAATGATCACATGGGAATTGACTGACAGGAGCAACAGTCAAACTTTGATCTTCTGCATCTCAAATTAGACCCACAGCTACAAGAACATGTTTCAAATTCCAGCCAAGGGCTACAAACTGATTGATCTTTCAGAGCAGAACTACATCTCCTCTCTATAACCATTCAATCTACAGCAATAGGTTGAAAAAGAATCATTAATGGATATCATATAAATCCCATTACCAGTAATCCCATACTGCTCTCATGTGTACTTGGTCCTGAACCAAAGCAATTCAGCGCATGAGAGACAAAGGATGCACGAAAGCAGGAAGAGACCAAGTGTTTTATAATTGAGCATTGTAACACATTCCTTTTTCTCCTTTTTTTTTTTTTCTTTTCCTTATATATTCCCTGAGTGAACCCATGCAGAGCTAACTTACCCCTTTGGGAAAATATATACTTTAAAAAAGTCTGCTCTTGAAGTGTAGCATGCATCTTCTCTCCAGATGTCCATATCATTTCCAGTCAATCTGTAGACTCCTCTTTGGCATTACTAGGCCTGTGCTTTCTCAGAAGTTGTAACATGCTTGAGTGTTGGTGACTGCCTTATTGTTTATGTGATTAGTCACTCTTGGACTATTTTAAGGAGGTGATGTATATTTTTTATAAATTTTAGATAAGCTTCATTTATATTCTGATGATTGATGCTGAGCAGTCATCTGGCTAATTGCATTTCTAGTATATTTTCTCCAGAATTTGAAATGGATTCAGAATGAACAAAAGCTTTTCTTGCTTGTCTGCTTGCTTTTCCTTTTCTTCCCTTTTTTTTTTTTTTTTTTTTTTTTGAGGAAGGGAGCTGTTGCAATAAAGCTAACAAAACTCTAGCTGAACTACAGTTTTATAATAAAGCTTGTGACAAGTTCTGGGATCTAAGCCAAAATCAAACCAAATGTACAGTTTACGAGGGTGAAAGGTTTTACTGGCCAGTCTGGTTCTCTTCCAAAATGCCTTCATTTCCATGTAAACGTTAATAGAAACAAACAGTGGTAGTACCATGAACTTCTATTTTTGCATCGCTACCTCCATGTCATGCAATAAGGCAGAGTAAGAAATTGCAAGTAGGAAATCAGGGGATGGGGGAAAAAAATCAGGAGAAAAAAAAAGAATGAAACAAAACTGTAATAGATCCCTGTCTTTGAATTCCATCTGGCCCACTGAGACTTCCTCAAAATTATTGGCAAAATGTGTTATTATTTTGGGAGGAGAAGCTGAAGGTAA
The DNA here is from genome assembly GCA_013400975.1 of Atrichornis clamosus. NCBI lineage: Eukaryota > Metazoa > Chordata > Aves > Passeriformes > Menuridae > Atrichornis > Atrichornis clamosus. Next base: position 205,685 of record WBMZ01014470.1, read on the forward strand.
AGGAAGGAAAGGGGAGGGCTCAAGCTAACTCAAAAAGATCTATAATTATAAAAAGCTGTGCTTTTGTTTCTCCCAAGCTTGCTTGCTTTTTTTTTTTTTTCCTTTGCAACACTAAGCCAGCATAGTGGGATGTACATTGATTCCTTTGTACATACCTGAGCATCATTTTGTGACAAGCCCCAATTTCCCCTCCATGGTTCTGGTTGAGACAAAACTCTTTCAGAAGTCTGTGGGAGTTGTGCCTAAATAAGCCACAACATGAAGCAGGAGTCTCCCAGGGCCACCATGCTCGCTGTGATATTATGCACACAGCACATCTATGGAAAAGCATACTTGCACTATTCTTCCCATATCCTTCTCTGTTTCAGCTCCTATCCATTTGTTTGTTTCCTTCTCTGATTGCATCTTGTCATAAGCCCAAGACTGATAGCTCATTAAGGCAGTGGCTTTCCATTTACTTTGTGTTTACAGTACACTTGTGCAAAAAGTACATCCTTGTGTCAAGGTTATATATCAGTGTCTTAGCATGACATGCTTTTAATTTTTAATGTTAGAGATTTTTAAAATTGCATAATTACAGTAATTAGATTTTTCCTCTATTTAAACATCTTGCACTCCCACTGACTTCCCTGTATGCAAAACTGGTTCTGAGACTGCAACACATCTCACTCTTTGGGCCATACCAATGCTACTTCTGCTGAGCACAGTCATATTCCCCAAGGAGCAGATAACATGGAGGACTATGTGTTCTCTTTTTGAGGAACCATTAAAACATCTATAAGCATTACATACAATCACATTATCAAGATAGGGCATTTCCATTTCTCCACATGCTGTAAGTGCAGAGTGTAGGAACTCTTGAATTAGCATTTGCATGTCTTTTATGAAAGAACTAATTGGTTCAGCTCATCTATCTGGAGTTCTGCATTTACAGAAACCTGGGTGTAGAGATATAAAAGATGTCAGCACATGCCGGATCCTGATCTGTTAATTCTAGGAATTACCATAATGCAATACTCATGTATGCTCAAAGACACACAATCAATACAATGACAACCCTAGTTCAGAGCAAAGTTGTGCTGCTTCTTCCTTGCTCTTACAGGATTTATTTCTCTGTGCTTGGGTTAAGTTAACAGCATACCTTTTCCTGGAAACTGACTAGAATCTGTCAAAATTATGCTTTCAGCAAACTACCAGAACACATTTGGTGACAGGAATCAACTTTAAATCAAAACAAAAATGAGATCTGCTTTACTGACATGTCCTCATCTTGCCTTCCTTAGTATTAAACTATTAAGTATGTGGCACTTTGTTTGCAGAATGGTTATGTCATCTTAAAAAGACTTTATTAATCATTCAGCAGCCTGTTAGAGAACTTAACGTAAGCCTCAAGAGTACTGGTGGGGTCTTCTTGTTCAAGACACTTCCCAACACGTCTCCAGGCACAGACGTGCCCTCAGACATGATTGCTCTCACCTCCCTGGTGTGCACACTGAGCTGAATCCTTGTGCAGTTTCCCAACACACACAGGATGTCTCATGACTGACTCACATCATGTCCACACTGCAGCTAGGATGTGCAATTCCTAACAACATCTCTTCAGAGGCTTCAGCAGACTTAACCTAAATTGTTACTAAATGTGGCTAGTCTGAAACTGTGTGATATCTCTTTCAGAGGCATTTGTGCCCCTGAGTTTTAGGAAACTTCAACCTGTAGGAGAGGCCTTTGTCTCCCTATACATGGAATTGTAGAATCTAGCTAGGAATTTTTAAATGTGTAGACTACAGCACGTACAAGGCAGAGAGCTAGCAAGGGCAAAAAGGAAAAACGGAGCCTTCTAAAATCAGTGTTGCATGCAACATTTCTTCTTGTTGTTGTTTTCAGAAGCTATCCTCTAAGGAAATGTATTTGTAAAAATGTAACAGTGTGCTTGGCTTTGTTGAACATGATAATTTCAGGTTTGTTGCATGTAACTGACAGAATCCATATAAAGGATTAAATTAAAGGAAGTTAGTTTAATTTAATAACCTATACCTGATACAGACTCACTCATGATCATTTTGCATATAGCTAAGAGTCATACTAAGTTACAAGGATGAACTTAATTTTCACAATGTCCTCTACCCAATTGTGACATTAAAAAGCTGCTGGGAATCAGCAGCAGGCATACCTTCAGTGCCAGTCTCATTTGCCACTCTGCTAGAGTGGATTAACTGAATAATAGTAAATGACCCAAGGCAGCATGAGAGCAACGTGTGGGAAATAAAAACTAAAAGAAAAGAAAATATTGTGGAAGGCCCAGCAGAAGCAGAAATTAATTTGATGATTAACACTCAGATCACACAGCAGCAACCTGGAAAGGAATGCTGCAGTGAAATCTAATAGGTCAGTGCAAAAGTGAGCAAGAGAAAGTGTACTCATTGCTGCAAAAGTTATTTCTTAATCAATGTAATTTAACACTGTCACAGATGTACAACTAAATTGCCTTGTCAACTCCCAATTAAACAGCAGCAAGGCAACAAGAGTTCAAGTTTATGGCGGTTTGTTTTGGGCTTGGTTGGGGTTTTTTTATCTCCTTTTCGTTTAGTTATTGTTTGAAACTGACCAAGAAGCTGAGATAATTTCAAATCTGGAGAGGGTAAATGGTAAAGCCAGCTTCATGTCTACTTCCAAAAGGTGCGACTTCACCATTCAGCTTCCACTTCCACCATTTGACTTCATTTACATTCAGCTTATCTCGGAGGTTAACTGGACTGACCGTAACAGATCAGACCCCAAATTTCCAGTTTAGAACCAGATTTCTGTGGGCTGCCACTACCAGACAGATCACAGCCGTTTAAGAGCTCAAGAGTAGGCAAAGGGGTGGTTAACTCTCTTCCCTTCTGGCTCCCCACAGCACTGATTTCAGCACAATATGCTTAGATCTTGAGATCAGTGCTGCTGCACTGACATTTTTGTTACTGGAATTAGATCAATTGACAGCAAGTTGACATGTTGTTTAATGTAACAGTTTCTGAAAGGTTTTGAATGGCAGTGCAGACCCCCTCTTTAATAACCAATGAGTGGTCCAAGCCCCAAATCAGAACTCTTAATTTAGACAACCATATTATAGTCGGGGATATGCTCATTACTGATTTAAACACAGCTGCTCAGATTTCCTCTGCTCCAAGGGAGTATGCAAGTTCCTTGCAGTTCTAAGGAGTTATTTACCCCTCTGCTTATGTTATCTTGGAAGTTAATGAATCTTGTATTTCCTTTCTATGCAATAAACTCAATTTTAACAGAATGATTTACCCCTAACCCCCCTGTCTTTGAAGGTCAGAAATATCTTTTAGAACTCTCACTCTGTGCCAATATCTGCTGTACAAAAGACAGATCACTGCACTGCAGCTTTGGAGAGAAACACCTGACTTTGAAGAGACATACTCAGCATAGAGGCAAGTTTTCAGAAGCAGCCCTCTCTTCTGTATATTTTCTGATTGACCTGTGATGCTCAAGATTCTTTTACTGAGAAAGATGACTCTCTACCAAAAAGCACTTACAAGTATTTCATTTTAGTATGTAAATAAAAAGGGAAGTTCACTTTCAGTATTGCAGTGGTGAGAGGATATTAATGCACTATTTTTTCCCTGATTAGAAGACAACTCAGGCCCTGTTCTTAAAGGGACTGAGAATCCATAGCTCTTGAATACAGTGGGAGTGATAGCAAAACAGATGAGTGTCTTTTTAACTCTGTAAGGCATATAGAAAAAACCCTGAAATATGAGCAACTTGACAAGGTGTCAAAATATTAATGTCCTGCTCATTCAGTTTGTTCCTGTTACCTTTTCATCTTGGACAGCTCAACTCTTCCAGCCTAACGCAATACTTTATCAACAGTGTTGAATTCCTAAAACTTTTACTACTTCTCTATTCTGTTTGTCTCAGGAGCCTGTGATGCCAACAGTAACCCAAGGGAGAAACAAAACCCTTTGCACAGCAAGGCATCCCATGACCTTGTCTCATCAAGGGGCCTAGGCAGATATTAAAAGCAAACTGATGCCAGAACCCATTTCTGTGTGTTAAGAACAGGCTAAAAGTAAACCAGAAAGGTTGAAAAGGGAGATAGAAAGGAATAAGGAAATAGAAGTATAAGTTATCCGTATTCAGTATAAAGTATTCAGCTCAGTGTTTTCTTTCAAGGTTTTGTTCAAAAAAAACTCTAAGAAATTTATGGGGAGGAGGGAGAGTGGAAATCCTGTTTATCAATATTCATCTTTCTTTTCTACCTCAAGGAGACACTCTTCATCTCCTTGGAACATGAGGCCAATTGGCTGGTTATTTCAGTTCTGTGGATATTCTGCTGATAGCTATAATGTAGATTCCCATGCCAGAGATTTGAGTTAATTAGCTCGTGGGCTGCTAGTGTCAGACTTGTTTAGTGTGGGGGGAAAAATAGCTGACAACAAATCATCACTGTGTGAGATCTTGATTATTGTTTGGATGCAAACAGCAACATGCTGGCATTGCCTTACAAGTGTTTTCAATCACAGAAGGATGTTATACTGCTAACACAACTATGCTGGCTTTTCTTACAAGAAAGGGGCTGGATCATCAAAGGCCCCTAGTCCAGCACACTTACTTGCTATTTACTCAAACTTAATTTAGGTAATCCTGCCTTCTCCTCTGTGGTCATAGGGTTGAGGGCCCAGATCCTCCATTTCTAAAGGAGTCTTTAATAGCTAGTTTCCAGAAAACAGAGATGACTGCTAAGCATGTTTGACATGGTGTATTGAGTCCATAATCACAGAAACACTCATAGAATCAGAATATCCTGAGTTGGAAGGGATCCAAAAGGATCATGGAAGTCCAGCCCTCAGCCCTGCACAGGACAGCCCCAAGAATCACACCATGTTACAGACATGCATTCCATTGCTCAGGGAGGTTAACTTGAACACAAAGCTGAGTACAAGAGATCTCCTTCCTCCTTTATGTGCCACTCTCCAAATTATTACCTCTTTCCATGCTGCCTAGCTTCTTCCAAAAGTGCCACTGTTCTTTTGAGGATAATATACATTATTTCCTGCAATTATCCTTGTTTTAAATCTCCTCTCTAGCATTATATCCCCATGAGGTACAGCACAGATGAGATGCTCAAAGTCTGCAAAGTACAGGATTGAAATGACAGTACAAGGAAAGAACTTTCTGCAGTTCATCACTTTGCAATATTTCCAACTTTGGGGTTAATTTTGGAAAGGCATGCTAGTTTTCTGTAATATCAAGACATTTAGATTCAGTGGTGTTAAGATGAAGGAGGTATGCATAAAGGAGTAGTTTTGCTTTTCCACTTCAATCTGGACATTCCTGCAGTTTTTTGTTGTATCACTTTAAGTGTTGTGATACTCAGATTCCAGACAGCAACCTGCCTAACTCCTAGTTAGAAAATGAAAGGAACAACTACCACCTGAAATGGTGGTATCCATTTGGTGGAATAAAGATATCCTCTTGAAAATATTTTCATCTTTATTTCCCTCATACCACTCCATTACTTTTGTAGCAGAGTCACAAATGAGTGTCTACAGGTTGTTATCAAACTTTTAATTTAGTGCCCTAGCATCAAGACAATCTCACTGACCATAGTATAACTACATGGAAAACATGCTTCTCCCATGTACACTTCCCAACACTATTTTGCAACTTCCGTGGTCTAATCAGGAAAGCAAAGCAAGGTCGTGAGTCTGAACCTAGAATCAGAAACCTAGCTGTGTCAGGATATAAAACTTAAATCTCCAAGGATTCTTCAATGACCTGTATTGACCTTAGGAAAAGTTACTTCTGAATCATCAAACCTCAGTAGGCTGTTAGCTGGAGAATTGTGGCATAGATAAAGGAAGTTCTGTGCTTTGCAAACTTGCACAAGCAGCAATAGGCAACTCAGGCCATGTAATTTGCCTCTTTATATGTAATTAGTACAATATGTCATTTGGAAGTCTTGGAGTGAATTATACAACGTTCATGCCTGAATTTATTCTACGAGTAGCAATTTGTGCATTGTGTTATATGCCTTGAATCTGTAAACAGAAGTGTTTTGGTGATAAACCATGTCTAGAAGCATGTAAACAGACTGAAAGAGACGGGATTCTTCTGCTTATCTTTTAGGGGAAGCAGATAATGGCAGATTTTGAGATATAGAAATGCAAAGCAAAATGAAAGGCAACTATTAACTTACACTTATTACATTCAAAGATATAAAAAAAGCTATCACAGAAGAGCAATGGATGTGATAATAATTTTAGCTGTGACTTGTTTGAAAAGATCCTGATGCAGACTCTACAAACTGCCATATTAACCAGACTCACAACTTCCCCTGTTAACTTTTAAACCTCCTACATAACTCAAAATATAAGCCCAAATTTAATGTCTTCATCCTGAAGGAAATAAGGATGCTCACTTAAAAGATTAATCATGTGCTTTCAACAATTACATTTCTCTAAAACATAACCTTTTCAGCTCAGAATTGCATCTAGATTGCTAAACAGTACCATGGGGTAAACGTATTTCTTTAAATCACATGAAAATCTGCAGGGAAAGAAAAGAGCTGGGGAATTCAGAGGGGTTTGAATTATTCATTGCAAACATTTACTTTATCAGTTTCATCAGATTACAAGGATATAGCCAAACAGATGTGACCAGGCAGTTGGACAGGGGGAAAGGAGAATTTTTTAGAATACCATCTTGTCAAATACACCTTCTGGACTGATTTTTTATCACACAGCATGACTGCTTGTGCCAGCTCATCACTAGGAACGCTCAAAAGTGTCTGAAAAGAAGCTGACGGTTACAGCCTAGTTTCTAAATCCAATGGCCCGGTAAGCTGTTATAGCAAAATAGCCAGGCATTCTAAGCCTCAAAAGTGATCCTTGCTAGTCAGGACTGTGCCTAAATTTCCCTTTCATGCTCTGTGTTTTCAGAATGTTAAATGTTTCTTTCAAATAACATATCTCTAGACTAGTCCACTTTTTTAGCGGTAAACTGGGCAGGTATGCACTCTTTTAAGCTCAGACCCAAAAAAAAGGCAAGCCATTTTGATCATTTGAAGTTGTGATGCTTCAGACTGTGTGTGCAGAAGACTAGAGTTTGCTCTGAAGAACTGTGTTTCACTTCTTCCTTGCAGAGTTTTCAGAGGAATGATAAACAGGAAATTTATATGTGAGGTTACCCAGTAAAGTCATGGAGAGCTGTAACTGTTTGAACTTTATTGCTAAGGGTAAGATAACCATGTTTGGTCTGGGTCTAAATTAATAGCAGCCCTTAATTTAAGCACGGGGATCAAGAGTGAACTAAAGACGCTCTTTGGGTTCCCTTGCATAGAAAACTGTTTGAGACTTAGCTGTAGAACTCTTAATAATGGATCCCACTCAAAACTGTGGCTTTCCAGTGCTGAAACACACAGGGATATATACTCTGCTCTGAAAGGAGAATTTGGAAATAAGTAACAACCCATGAAATTTCTGAGGTAGTGTTTGTTCAGTGAGAAAGAAACATTTTAGGCCAGGTTGTTTAATCAAAAGAAACTTTTCAGGAACATAAATGTGTTTGCAATGTGTGGCAGAGATTTCTAGCTTCTTCTCATTTATATTTAAAAAACCCTATTAATTCCTACGCTAGTGGTAACTGATGCATGTGAGTACAGATAGAATTGTCAAATGCTTCAGATACTCAGCTTTAATCTCTCTCTAATAAGCCTAGTGTATCTACTTTTCTGTGCATTACAGAACTGGGGCCCTGAGCAGTCATTGAGTTAAGCATTATCTTTTGTTCTGATCAACACTGAAACTTTACATGAATTGTTACCATAGCTGCTTCCTCAAGCTAGGCATGTCCTCCTCGCCACAGAAGCTCACAAGTCAGGTAGATATTCACATAGCACAGTGAGTGAATCATGCTCATGAGCAGAAGGGTTTGAAATAAAATGCTGGTATAGCACCATTGTAATTAGGGATAACCTCCCACTCAGCTCATGACACTGTCTCTTCTCCCCCTCATTGCTGACAGAGGCTTTCCACACACTTGTTGGGGGGGTACAGAGCATAACAGGGTACTAAATGCAGAATTCCTGTAACTCAGGACCAGCAAGCAAGGCTTCTGACTAAACAGCTGAGTGGGCAGCCATCACACCTTTCATTCTGAAACAGCCGCCCTCCTCAGGTTTCTTTTCCTTTACAGTCTAAATTGCAATGGCCGTGACTGGAAATGAGCCACTGCGACTGAACTTTTTGCTACAATTAAGTAACAATGATTCAAAGACCTTCTGAAAAGGGCTTTCTGAAAGACATTCTAGAGCCTGCATAAGCAAAAATAAGGAATTGAACTGCAAGATTTCATCGAATCAAGCATTCAACAGCCTGTAACAGCAGTCGTGATAACTATTTTCCTTCTCAGCAAAATGCTCCTGGGAGCTGAGAGGGAGATGTGGGGGGAACAAAACCCACCTATTTTCTGGGACTCTTAATATTTTTTTATTAGTCTTTAACTGTTGCTGTGCCTGGCCTGTTTTTATGACTGGTGTCTGCAAATGTTCACAGGGTTGAGTTTTACTGGCAAACACGTTAGCAGAAATCAGGACATGGGGGAGAGGGAGAGTGGCAGATGTGTCTTTCCAGAACCAAAGGTTTCATTTACATCCTCCAGCCTGCATGACAGAGCAGCATGTGAGCACATAAAGGCAGAGAGCAGCTAGACAGCACAGCTCGTATTTCCAGGACTTGGAAGTTTCTCTTCAGTGTAAAATATTCCCCTTCTAAGAAAATTTTCTTGAAAACATCCTGAAACTAAGCAAAATGTATCATAATAATTCACTGTGTCATTATTCACTCAGCTTGACTTCTGTGGGTGTGCTCCCATCAACATTTTGAAAGACAGTTCAAAATATTGGAGCCTACCTGTGAGCACAATGTGAGCTTATGATTCATGAAACACAGTTTTGAATTCAGAAACAAGTGTGGTTTTAAAACCTGCTTTCTAGCCTTATTCTGAAGCAGATTACCATAAAATGCCCATATCTACCTACCTAACAAAGAATATTTTGACACTAGCTTTGAAAAATTTTTAAAATCAGCTTTACTGTTGGCTACTGCCCAAGGTAGCAGCAGGACTGTACAACTGGTATAGTTTTTGTCCAGATCAAAATTTCAGCTTCATGTGTGCACACATAATGGATTTCTTCAGTATGATGTTCTTGATGGTTTCAGTCCAGAAACGGTACAGTTACACAACCCTGACAGTAAAATTATAGTTTCTAAACAATTTCATGGAGTCCTAGAATATCCTGAATTGGAAGAGGCCCTCAAGGATCATCAAGTCCAACTCCTGACCCTGCACAGCACTATCCCCAAGACTCACACCATGTGCCTGAGAGCATTATCCAAATGTTTCTTGAACTCTGCCAGGCTTGGTGCTGTGACCACTTCCCTGGGGAGCCTGTTCCAGTGCCCAACCACCCTCTGGGTGAAGAACCTTTTCCTCATATCCAACCTAAACCTCCTCTGACACGAATTCAGGCCATTCCCTTTTGTCCTGTCACTGGTGATGAGAATGAAGAGATCAGTGCCTTCCCCTCCTCTTCCCCTCACGAGGAAGTTGTAACTGCAATGTTTCCCCTCAGTCTCCCCTTCTCCAGGCTGAACAGACCAAGTGACCTAAGATGCTTCTCATACGGCTTCCCCTCAAGGCCCTTCAC